>CAJNJA010014797.1:0-37577 GCA_905231915.1 Symbiodinium necroappetens | reverse complement strand
CGTGCGGGCGGGCGGGCGGGCGGGCGTGCGTGCGTGCGTGCGTGCATGCGTGCGTGCGTGCGTGCGTGCGTGCGTGCGTGCGTGCGCGTGTGTGTTTGTTTGTGTGTGTGTGTGTGTGTGTGTGAGGCGTGTGCGTGCGCGCGCATGTGTGCATCTGTGTGTGTGTGTGTGTGTGTGGGTGCATGGGTGGGTGGGTGGGTGGGTGGGTGGGTGGGTGGGTCGGTAGGTGGGTGGGCGGGTGGGTGCGGGTGCGGGTGCGGGTGCGGGTGCGGGTGCGGGTGCGGGTGCGGGTGCGGGTGCGGGTGCGGGTGCGGGTGCGGGTGCGGGTGCGGGTGCGGGTGCGGGTGCGGGTGCGGGTGCGTGCGTGAGTGCGTGCGTGCGTGCGTGCGTCCGTGAGTGCGCTTGCGCGTGTTCGCTTGCAGGTGCCTCAAATAATGCTACGAACGGCGATCCTTCTGGTGCAGGGAAAAATCAGGTACGCATATCAATCGGACAATACATCGTACATCTATAGGGACAAATACTGAAAGTTGCTTGGCGCCGGCCGCTCCCGTTTGAAAAACCATCGAAAGTGCAAAAATGCATTGATGGCACGTGTCGCGCGGGCCTTCATCTAAGCCCACTGAATATACGGCATAGTCACTGCTGAAGCAACACCTTTGTGCGTCCCAGTTATTCGCTCTGTCATTGCTTACAATGCTTCAGTTTTCGGGTGAGTCATCATAGTCACTGCTGAATCAAAACATCTGTGCTTCCCCATTATTCGCCCTGTCATTGCTTACACCGCTTTCGTGCTTTCGAGGGAGGCAAAAGTAAGACCCCGAGACCCTGAGGCCGAGTTTCCTTCCTTCAGCTTCGTTCGTTGGCTTCTGCCTTCTTTCCGTCCTCCTCCCTTCCTCATTCCGTCCTATCCAATTCGTTCGCTTTTGTTTATTCCTTGCGTCTTGCCTTGCAGCCCGGGGACTTAAAGGTGCGAGCCAAGCCTGGCGGAGCCTTGCAGCAACCCCCAACCCAAAAGCAGAGTTGCAACAGTGTTGCAACTCACACTTGATCTGGGCAGTTCTGCTGTTTCAACATTTCTGCACTGATGTGCAGTGCCAGGGTTCTGAACCAAGACTCGTGGAAGATGGTCCGCGGAACTTCAGCGCCACACCGTTACAGGATGTGCAAAAACGGTAAGAATGGCAATCGGAGTGCTTAAGAAGAAGACAATGACGGAAGAAAGACAAAGCACAGTGTAAGAGTACTTGTGATGGTTGCCACACTGACCATGCAACCGACAATGGGGTGGCGTACTCCGCAGAGCCGTCTCCTGCTCAAGAAGTGCCATGGTCCCCTCCGCGACGCCCACCCTTGGAGTGGCGAACGGGAGGATATGTGGTGTGGTGGCACCCAGAGTACAAGCGAGGCTTATGCAAAGATTCCAGTACAAGCCTCCGATAGCAACAGCCAAAAGATGCCAGAAGCGTAAAGCTGGTCATGCTGGCGGGGATGCAAAAAGTCCACCGCACAGGCCTCTAGTCGATGATGAAAGCACATCTTCCTTTCTGGTTGAGCCGGTCGGCATTCAATGGGTGAAACGGTGTCGCGTTCGACCTTTCTGACCCCGGCCAAGGCACGAGAGTTTTGATACTTCTCGCATCACGGGTCTGGTACTTCAATGGTCGCTCTGTGGCATGGAGGACCAGTTTCCCGAGCCATGTGCACTTCGTGGTAAAACCTCCCAGCACCGCAGCAAACTGTTCTTGCAGGGTGTTCTGTACTGCTTGGAGGCCACATGCATCAGATGGAAAACATCGCAACTGCAGCTGAATTCGGGGCTTTGAGCCGGCAATCCTATGCTGGCCTGGTCTCCGTGACCATCTCCATCAAATGCTCCATCTTTTGGATCTGAAGATCCCAGTCTGTCAGATTAGGGTCAGTGTCCTCTGTTCGAACGACACCCGCCCTCAAGTTCGGTGACAGCTTCAAAGTGTTCACCCCCCCACGATCATCTCCGACGATGATGATCGGCTCACTGGAGCTGAATGCAACATGTGTCAGCTTCGCTCGCTTGACGACTTTCTGCTCACAAATGCGGTTGTTGCGGTCCACATGCAGGTCGTAGAGATGGACCACGCCACTGGTCGAACCACCTGCACCTTCAGATGTGATGGCGGCAAACGTGGTGGAGGAATATGGTGCCCAGGCCACGTCTCCAATTGCTTGCGCTAAATCGAAGGACAAGATTGCCTGGCGACTTTCGTGATTCCAAAGCTTTACTGTCCAGTCGGCCGATCCGGAGATAAATATTTTGTCATGGAAAGGATTCCAGCGAACCGTGTACACGGCCATGGTATGACCCTCGTACGTTTCAAGGTACTGGCCACTGAATGCCTTGGAGCACTTGTGGATGCGTCCTTCTTCAGTTCCAACCAAGAAGAGGTGGTTCTCCTTCCCAAGAAGCAGGTGTTTCAGTCTTTGGCACATGTCTGAGTTGAATCCAACAAACTTTCCCGTCGAGAAAACAAGATAGACACGTGAACTCGACATGCAGCTCCCGACCCGCTCCTTACCACCTCGGAAGTCAAAACAAAGGCCTCCCGCAAGACCTGATCGGAGGACTAGCAAGACCAATAGCCACCCCGGCAGTGGAAATAGCAAAACTGTGGACGCTTTGGTTATGCAGCTGCCTGCCAAGGTTGTCTCATCCTCACCGGCAGCTGCGGATATGAGCTTCAGCTCCATCACCTTTTTGCAAGGCAATCATTCCGGGCAGATATGCAAACCAGGTTGCAAAGGCAACACATCTCAAAGATCTGTAAAGGATCGTCTGACACGCCTCTTCACTCTCCAGCTTGTTCTTCAACAAGAACCAGTTTGAAACCCGTCCATCTGACGAGATGGAATAAAAGTTCATGGCCCCAGCTGATTCGTCGTCATTCCAGCGCACTTCCCACACCTCAGTTCGAAGGCCCCAACACACACAGACAAACCATGAAGACACTTGAGATTTGCTTCTTCTTCATATTGCTGCTGTTGCCCCGCCGGGCTTGTTCATCAGCGCGGAAAAGGCTAATGGGTCTCACTGAGTGCATGGGAGAGAATGAACGCAATCACGACGAGTCATAATAGCGTGCTGGCTCACTTTTTGCAGCAGGGCCCTGCAGCTATGCCTGCCCCAACCCCGAGCTTGATCCAAACAAAGAAAATTGTAGCAGCAGAAGCAGCACACATCATCAGCAGCACATGTCAGCATGCCACGCAGCCGGACGATGAGACTTTTGACCCCAGACAAGACAAGGCTCCCTATCAGAATTTTTCGTGGACGTTTTTGCAAAGTGATTGGGGCAGGAGATTTTGCAAACCACATGTCCGGAGGCCACTTTGGAGACCAATTCTCCATCATGCTTTGCCTCTTCCAGGGGTCACCAACAACTATAGTGTCCGCATGGTACACATCAAGCTCGCCCCATGAAAACAACGACCAGGCACAACTTCGAAGCACGTTGCTGTTTGCAGCTTGTTCTTGTTCGTATGTGCATGCAGCCCAAATAAATAAGCCACACGAGTCGCATCGTGGCCACGCTCCTTGTCGCAGCAAGGTGTTTTCAGGCTTGAATAATGGTATATCGTCTTCCGCCCCCACCCCCCCCCCCAATGCGGGGGAATCACCGTTTTGGAAGATTTGAGCTTTAAAGGGTCAAAATGGAGATTCCCGCGCGTTGGCTCATTCCCCCACATGTGCAGAAATGACTAGCTTGAGGATTTGGGCTGTGAAAACGGCAAAATGGTGATTCCAGCTTCTAAAGCACGCTGAATGAAGCAGGGTTACATCCTAAGCGTGTGTATGATCGATTAAGTTCTCAAAGTTCTCAACTCAAGTAGTTCTCAACTCAAGTCCACACCAGCACACGGGCACACACGACGCATCAACCTCGCATCAACCTTGCAAGATCTAGCGACCCGACTCATTCCTAGCTTTCTGCGTGCCTTCGAGTGCCACGCACCCGCCTATCAGAAGTTTTGCTCGCGATGTCCTGCAGCCTAGGGGCAGGGTCAGTGTGCTTGTTGGTTCGAACCTGGCAGCACGATTCATCAGCTCATTGCAGACAGGCATTTCTGGCCACACCACAGGCCATGCTGCAAAAGGTGGAGGAAGAGAGAGATTGGTAGTCGAGACACAGTGCTTTGGTATATAGGCTTCTTGGTCTTCGCTCGGACATCATAGACGAGCACAGTGCCGTCATACAGTCCGACAGCCAAAACCGCTGGATGAGCAGGATGCCAATCCTGTCTTCCGTGCATGCGTGAGATCGTGTAAGAGTTGCTAAGTGTGCGCAGGTCGCCGAGGCATACAGACTCATAGCCGAGGCTCGAGGCAGCAAACGCCGGCGTCGGTATTGAACACATACTCGGGGAAGCGCGTGTTCTTCAATGAGTAGCAACAGATGACCCCTGTGCCCTGTCGCATGAAGTCCTGGGCTTTCAAAGCGGTAGTCACGGGCAACGGGTCATGCTGATAACACCACACCACATTTCGAGAGCATGGAAGAGTAGAGAGAGGCGCATACTCTCATGTCTCATGTTGGTTAGCTTCTGCTGTGCAACAAGGATCCGGGAAGTCGCAAACCGCAATCATGCCGGACTCAGGAATCGAGCCAAGCAGCATAGGAACCAAAGCCCACAGCACAAAGGTCATTGTATCGCGGATTCCACTTGATGCAGGTGACCTGTCCCACTCTGTTAATAGACTTTCCGGTCGCAATCATACTCACGGATCCAAGCCTGCTTCTTCTTTGCCTTCTCGGACGAAAAACGCCACAACGGCAGCAGCGTCCCTTCACCATCACGAAACTCGTCACTTCGATCCTGAGAGACAAGTAACGTGTGGAACGTCCGTGCCGAAAAACACAGTGGACTTGAGTCTTGACACCCGAGTGTGCAAAGCAACTGTCCTCCCAGAACTTGAAGTCATGGTAGACTTCGTTCTCTGCATTCCTGTCGTAGCGTTTGCAGCGTGCATATGAGCAATGGCACACTGGCTCAGCCCAGGCTGGGCAAGCATCCCGACATGTCAGGCTCAGCTAAGGCTCTGGTTGACCATGCGCTCCATGATCTTAATCGAGAGCTTCATGTTTTCCGAGTAGGTGGGGTCCGTGTCGCCTTTCTTCTTTTTGGCATCCGTCAGATCATCGTACGAGATCTTGGACTTCGTCTTCTCCTGTCCAAGGGAGCAAACTCGTGCATTTCTGCTGCTGTGTCGCATCAATCTTAGAGTCTTAGAGGGCTCAGCACATTGGCCCCGTGCCCTCAAACTGCGAAGCTATGCCGCTCACGTCTGTGACAGAAGCATGTAATCTTGAGCGACAGCGTCATCGTCACGAAGCATATCAGGGTGAGTCCCGCTGCCCCGCTATGCATGTATGTTCTTGGCAAGCTGCTTCTTTCTCTTTCTCCTGCCAGGCAGACAGCCAACAAGGTTCTCGCCTCTCGCACGAAACATGTCAATGAGCTATTTCGGCCTGCCTTTGCCGCCTCGATGTCTGCCATGTACTGGTCGAAAATCTCCCACTGTGTAACAGTACCTGAGCAAAGACGAGCATTTAAAGGTGGCCGCAAGCACCGTCGCAAACCCTTGAACAAAGGCCGCCAGAGGTGCCATAATTTCGAGTCGTGGGCGGTGGCTGGGTTGTCCACGAGCGGTCTCGTAGCAAGTGATTCTTCGTCTGGGCAGCTCGCTCACTGAAGTTGAACTGGTTGCCTTGGCTGAGCACCGAGTTTTTGTGATCCTGCCCCACCCCCCTGGCCCTGGAAGGCCATCAAACAAGCTAAGGCTCGGAGAGGATTCTTTTTCGGAATTTCCTGAAGATGTACGAGACGAAAAAGCACATCTATCAAACTCCCTGGGCACTAACACTTGCCGATGTCCTTCTCGTTTTCCGGAGGGTCAAAATCTTCATCGATCGCCTCTTGGCTATCTTTTTCAGTCTGCTCCTGCTGCTTCTTGTCAAGAACCTCGTGGCGGCAGTCACCAAGGTTACGGTTACAGCAGCTTGACTCAAGGGCCTCGTCTTGATCCTGTGCTTCTGGGCTGTCTTTCAGAAGGATGCCACCATCCATACTGAAATGCATGACCACCTGATCTACCTCGCGGGGGTTGGATTTTGGATCGGGAGAGAGAGAGAGAGAGAAGAGACAGAGAAGAGAGAGAGGGAGAGACAGAGAGAGAGAGAGAGAGAGAGAGAGAGAGAGAGAGACTGCGTTGCCTTCCAACGGCAGCCACTCTAACGCTTCTTTCTCACTCGTTTCAATCGCAGCCCTTGTGGAAACTTCATGTGCGAGGGTGCCTGCTCATCCGTTTTGAAGCACTTCCTCAGCACTGGATGATCTATGGGTAGGTTGCCTCTCTTGCATAAACTGGAGCCAGGCTGCTCCTTGAAGGAGAACTGGGTCGTGTTGTGTGGAGCCCTGCGGTAACAAGAAGCATCCGGGGCTTCGTGGTGAACATGGTCCAGACATGTCCAAACCAGCCGCAACTGCGCCTGGGGTTTAGCGGGTACAGTACTCGTGGTGGAACTTCCTTCTCTAGCTCCTCTGGGCTCAGATCCAACTGGTCATCGGGTCGCACTTTCACCTCGGGCAGCTCTTACCTTTGCAACACCGACACCAACGCTCTCACCAGTGCCAGCAGGGGGCGATCACAGGCATGTCATAGTCGTCCCCTGTCTCCTCTGGAGCCTCGGGGGGAGGCGTGCTGCGCGCTGGTCCCGCCGGTGCCTGGTGGAATCAGAGCGATCCAGGATCGGAAGGTCTAATTTGGGCCGCTCGCGCCTTCGGCATGGCGGCTTTGGGAGCCATTTCGCTTCCCCAGCGCCTTCAGCCAAGCTGCATAAAGTTTGATGTTTGCGAGACGAGAGCGACGGGACGACAAGCATGACCCCGCACTCCAAATCCGAGTGCAGCCGCGGTGCTGTAGCCAGGAACCACCCAGCACTTGAGCCAGAAATGATTTGGAACAACAATCCATGTGATGCAGCAAGGCACATCATACATCAGTCAACCGGTAAGATGCATCGAGCTGACATGTCTCAGGGTTTAGCCGACAGTTGCCAGAGCCATCGCAAACTGTGCCGGACCTGCTGCGCAACTTGGTCGTGGACTGAGCACTCAGGAGTCCTGTTCCCTCTCCAGGCTCCGAAACATCGTCGTAGGCCCACCACACACGAGCATTCGCCGGGGCTAGGCCCGCCAAGCCTTGACTGGACTCTTCTAAGTTCCCCGAAACAGATCAGAATTCGACAAATGTTCCGTGCCAGCGACTGTGGAGCAGGAGCGACTTGCCAGCACCCGATGGGCCCATGACAGCAAGGCATCGCCCAGCACGGGCAAGCCTTGGCAAAAAACTAGCATCTGGACAGTTGGAGCTGAGCAGAACTTTTGGATAGCCAAGCAACCCAGAATGCGGCTCTACGAGCACATTGGTCCCAACAGTGACGGAGAGATTGGACCAGAAGATACTTCCCTTCATGCTTCGCATCTTGACTACACTGAGCTGAGGGCACATGATGCAATCTGAACCACACCTCCTCCATCGGTGCTGCCATGCAGGGGAAGTTGCGATGAGTTACGGAGCTCAGAGACTGTCTTACTTGCGTAGTCAGATGTATGTTACTTCGAGTGGTCGGCAGACCACCTGCACACACAAGAACTTCAGCACTTGTTGGAGCAAGCTCTAGCGATGTATTGTTTGGCTTGGTGTCGATCCGATTCGGAGCTTGTCTGAATGCGGCACCCTCAGAAAACTTGAAGATTTTGCGGCCTTGCCAAGATCTTGTCTTAACCACAACGACGTCACAACGAGCTGAGGAGATGCGGCGGGCACTGACAAGCATTTACAAGCCAAGGCCCCAAGCATGCAGGCTTGGCCACAAGTGGTCGATCTCCGAGAAGCCCCCGTCCTTTGCCACCTGAGCGTAGTGACTGAGCCAGTATGGCAGGTTCCTGGTTGGTTCAGTGTCACTGTGTTTGCGTGCACGAGTGCCGAACCCAGACATACTTGGAAAGACAGCATTAGTTACTTTTGTCTGCCATCGGGCTGAGCACCGATGCATCCAAGGGCAGAGCGGCACCGAAGGCCAAAATTTTATCTGCCTCCATAGATTAGCATGGACCAATGGACCCTGTCGCAAAAAATAACTGATTTTCTCGGCCCTCGTCCATGCCCGCCTGGCTGACTTTGGCTTGAATTTCTGTAATACTTGACACAACTTCGCTACTAATCTACTCGTAATCTGCGAGTAAGTTACATCATCGAGCCCATGCAAGCTCTCTGTGTGGGCTTGTTGGCTCCATTTTGCCGTGCACGATTTTCTGTTGCCTGCCGCACTCGTTTTGGAAAGGGCCGACGACTCTCCCTATGCTTGGCTCCACAACTGCCATGCGCAACACCATCTCCAACGGGGCACGTCCGAAAAACTGCAAAAAGCATGGCCCTCCCTGCTGCCTGTCCTATCTGTTGTGCATAGAGATGTCGCAGGACCATATAGCCCTATGTTTTTCCGGCTCTTAGGAATGATCACTGGTCAAGAGAACGCAAGCGAACTGGAATCAGACCAATCCCAGCCGCTCCAAGCCAAAACTGCACCTGCAAGGAGTCGGATTTTTGCAACGAAGGCTCAGTAATAGTATGAGTCGCAACCAACGGCAAGAGCAAACCGAAGGGGAGCAGGCGATTGAACGGAAAACCTGATTTAAAAAGAATTTGGCGACAATAATTAGCAGCAGAGCCATCGCGTGAATCGACGAATAGCTCCCGTCTTGATGCTGCGGCTCGTAGCCTACGCTTCCCTTCATGCCCGGCCTTGCTGACAGAGATGCGCACAGGCACTACGAGCATGTGACTAGGGTGCAATCAACCTTCCACCCAGAGCTGCCCTCTGGCGAGGCTGCGGCGATGATGTTCTCGAAGATGTCCGGATCTGGATGGTCAACATACCTTCGCGTTTGTTGCAGAGCGTTGCCGTGCCATGCCGTGCCTGCCAATGGTCCACGCAGGTGGTGACGCTCAGGAACCTACTCTTCCCAAAGCTCTTCTTCGTTGTGCACGACACTCCTGCAGAGCAACCAAAGCTCGTGCAAAGCAATTAGCCACACTTTCAAGAATGTCCTTGACCGCCACAGGCGCGATGCGGACATGACGCGACGACGCGAAGCGAGAGGCCTGGAAATCCAAGCGTCTCAAATCGAACGCGACCCGCGACCAGGCTCAGCCAAATGGCTCCCAGCAGACGATAAAGCATGTGACCACGTAATCACACAGCTGAAATTCGTGAAACTGGCCAACCCAAGGGAGATTTGAGCTGGAAAAGCATAGACGAGCCGTGATTTGTCCACCTCTGCTGGGGGAGTCAGGCTGTACTGTGACAAAGTTCTTGTGCTCTCCAAGCGGGCAGCCCATCCTTGCGCCCTGCATGGCTGCCCTGCTTACAGGGACCCGTCCTGCTTAAGCAGCCTTTGCTCATGGAAGGCGCCGCTATACACAGATTGTCCAGCAGAGAAGCTCCGAAGGAGCTCGCCGGACACTAAGCAACGCAGGCGCCACAACTGCTCTCACAGGCTACGAGTACGATCGAGTACATAGTGCGAGTAGCCGCACTCAAACTTTCAGAAATAGGGCCACGGCTGGCTTCGCATTGCAGCGGCGCTGTCACTCGCTGCGGCCACGGCCCGAATTCAATTTCTCGGGCGTCAGGTTGCGGTCTCACACCATCGGCCCAAGAAGCTGTGGCAACATGGTCTCGTGCCATGCTGGCAGGCGTTGGTGCTATGTCACGGGCCCTTTGATTTGCGACATCGACACGGCATCTGACACTGTGAATTCTGAACGGCTCGGACACACAAACGCCAAGGAATGCAAAACAGATTCTGAATTAAGCAGTGTTGGCTTATTGGCTTCAGCCTTAAGCCGTCAAGGTGAGGTCGGGCAGGCTCTCTGCCTCACCTCAGGAGCCTGCTCCCAGATGTATGGCCACAGCCGAACGCAAGGAACAGAAGCTTCTCAGTTCTGAGCTGTCCACAAGCCTGGGAGGCTCTCATAATGCAAAATTCCATGACTAGCCTTCCGCCAGCCGGTCTCTCACAGAATAGCTGGCATGAAGATTTCCTGCTTTTGAGGGCAGGCACCGCTGATGACTTGAACTTGCTACCCCTTCCCTGCTTTGTGCCCGTAAAGTTCCCATCGATGCCTCAGGATGGCTTCAGGTTTCCAGCTTCAGGCGATTGTCAGGCGAAGGAGAAGGGGAGGAGGCTGACGCGAAATGAAAGTGAGGCTCAATAGCAAATGAACACATGTCATGGAAACATCAGGGGGAGCAGAGAGTTTTAATTGTTCACATGTCTCAACTAGTCTGGCTACTGTCCTGAGACAGAACGACATGCAGGCTTGATGCGCACGGTAGCTGCGTGTTCCCTGTACAGAAAGACATTCGTCGATCTCAGTTTCGGGACAGTTTTGCACAAGTTCACAAAGCGTCCACAGAACTCGCTGTCCTTGGCTGCACTTCGTGCTTCCCTTGCCTGCCCACGCTGCAAGAACACAAACAAACAAGACGTCTGTCCAATATGAGCTGCCGAGCCTTGGCTTTCTTGCGCAGCTTGACTTCCCCTGCCAGAACACCACGACCCTTGTCGTGCCAGAGGCGGGGTTTTGAAGCGGGTTTATCCTTGAGGGCAAGTTCCGTCAAGAGGTGCGATCGGCTTGTGGATCCGGTGGTCAACACGTCAGTCGCCACGCCCTCCGTCGCTCCCGGAGTGTCAGCGTCTCCCTCTCTTTCCTCAAACCTGAACGAGAGTTTCTCCCTAACCCCCTCTTGCGGCGGCCGTCTGCAGGATGCTCCTCGTGTCAGGCCACGAGTCACGAGCTGCGAGCTGCCTGTCTTTCTTTCTGCACTTCTAAGGGTGGTGGACCCGGCCTCTCAGCTCTACCTCTCAGAGTCGCTCTGTCTCTTTCTTTGCCCATCCCTGACAAGGAACCCCCTGGTCACCCCGGGGTTTTAGGTCGTCGCCGAGGAAAGAATCTAGGTTTAGCTTGCTGCGCCTCTGAGGTCCCGACAAGCACTGTTCCACCAACACGTAAATATCTACAAACACGATTATTCGCAGGGCATCTTCCCCTCTTTCCCATGACATGCCCACAAGGGAGGTTGCTGTGGGAGGGACTGTGGAATCTATGCTCTGTAGTGACTGTCACAAGGCTTTACAACTCGTTGATGAGCCGGACTATGCTAAGTCACCTTGCCGATTAAGCAAGGAAAGCGCAAAACTCCAAAGTAGAATCATCGTTCCAGCAGCTCAAGAAATGCATCTCGATACTTCTCATCACTGAAATATCAGTGCTTCTGGCACTAGCACGGGACCTCCTCATCCAGATTCAGCACCATCTGCTAGGCTGCTAGGCATCCAGTAGAGTTGAGACATGCATTGCCGTGTTGCAGCAATTCAGGCTCGTCAATCCAAAACTTTTCCCCTAAAGAACTCTGGTGCCAGTCGAAACACACGCTGTTGAGCACTCCATATCACAGAGAGGTGTTGAACACGCAGAACCCATCATAGCAGCGAATATCAAGCAAGCACATCTTTTGAAGTTGCGCGGTTTGACAAACTCATCAGAACGGGTTTGGGCAGTGAGTTGCTTATTTTCTTCCGTCGTATCCCCGAGCATCAGTCCAACCTTCGTTCGACCTGCGCGTTACCCGCTCGCCTGCCAGCCATTGTATTAAGAAGTGCACAAAATCTTTGTGGTCGATGCTTTCCATCCGTCCCCCATTCCTCTCTCTCTGAATCCCACATCCAACCCCCTTTGCTCCCCACACGTGTGTGAGCCCTGATTTATCATGCACGCCATACGAGGAGTTGTCTGCTCGGGGCGGTAATACGCAATCGTGTCGGGGGTGTAAGCATGGGATCGCTAGATTCTTGAAACTGCTAGCGTTGAGGATCCATCTGTTTCGCCACTGGCCGACTTTGTTGAAGCAACGCGGCTTAGCACAAAGCCATGTGCCATTGAAGTGCGGGTCCCCAGTTCAACCGGTCAGTGCCTCCATGCTCCTTTGCGTTGCAAGGCTCCGGACATCGCATTCTCAAAAATCTTGCCGAATGATACATCCCACCAAGGCTCCAGGTTAGACATGCCTAGCAATGCCCCGTCTCTTTCCCTCTGCCTGGTGGGCACAAGTGGCAACGACCGCAGTTCCTTCCATTGTGGCCTCGCAGCAGCCGCAACGGAAAGAAGTGCAAAACAGGATAGCGGCAGATTCAAGCTGAGGTGGAGGCATCCTTGCGGCTTCCAGACCCAGGCACACGGACTGCAGCAGCCTGGCAGGCAAGGATTTTGCGGCGAGCATGGCGCGCTCGCTCCCAAGCTCAATCTTGGCCTTTTGCATGCAGCACCGATCCCACGGACGGTAGGTCAGCCAAGTCATCTGCCTGCCGCCCAGCGACTGAATTTGTGGCCGAAGTTCAACCATGCGCTCCGCAAAAGAAAGGAGCCGGCCTGCAGAGCACCGAGATCTTCTGAGGGCAAACGTTCAAGAGCTACTCCAGAGTGAACTCGTGGGCAAGAGCCATCCAAAGCTGGGAGCCGCAAGGTGGAGGCTCGCTTTACACCACTCTCTTCACAAGGATCCTCGGGCTTGTCAACCGCAATGTCAGGCTTCTGGCCAATGTGGTCGGTCCACAGCTGACGCTGTCCGAAGCTTTTGCCCAGAAATGCCATAGGCTTGGACTTTGGAGAGTCTGGAAGGGGTAAACTCCAGTCAATCACCGGGGGCCGGGTCTCGCTCGTCGGGGCATCGATGGCTGCTTCGAGTTGCTCCGCGGGCCGCTCAATCGGCTGCAGCACGATGCCGGCAGTCCTCGCCCCACAGCCCGACTTGGCCTTGCTCCAGAAGTCCAAAGGCTGAGGTGGCTGAGGCTGTTCCGGCAAGCTTGGAGGCATGGGTGGGGCCATGGGCGGTGGGCACGGCTCCAGGCCAGGGGGAGGCCGCCACGTGAGCTCAGGCAATTCAACAGCATCCGCTTCCTGAGGGTCTAAGTGCGGCTCTTGCGCACGAAGCGCCGCCAGCTTCACCTGCCTTCTCATCTTGGACTCACCAGGCGGGCATACATGACAGTGCCCGCAATCTCTTCCATTCCGGCAGCCCTGCGCAAGGCAACCACCCCACCTACATCCCCTCCCTGGAAATAAACCCCGAAGGGGGACTTGAGAGACTTTCGGTCTGGCGATACCGCATGCATGCAAAATTGTGGAGAGCGGACGATGTTGTGCTTTCCAAGGGCACCTTTCTGTGATCACAGATGTCAACCCGAAGCTGGGGGGACGTTAGAGCTGATGCCTGCTTTGCGCTTGAAGGCCTCCCCGAATGAGACGGATGATGTCCCTTCCACTCGAAACGGATATTGGATCAAGTAGTTTTAGCTGAAAGCCGGTGGAAGACTCTTTACAGCTCAACAAAGATATCACCAGTTTCAGCCCGGCCTGCGGCTTCCAGAACCATGCGCAAGGCTTGCAGTTCCCTGTTCCATGCAGCGCAGAACCTACAGAGGCCAGGGGCTCCTGTTCTTTCAAGGTTTCCCAGGTCGGAGCAGGTGGCACTACGTCCTCGAGGAAGTTCACGGAGGGGGGCGACAAAGGTGGAGGCACCGGAGGCAGTGAGGTTGCCGAAAGCAGCGGGGCGATCACCGAAGAGCTCGATCCCATCTGAAGCACGTTGAGTGCATTTGCTGTTTCCTGCTCCTCTTCCTCCTCCTCGTCCTCCTCTTCGCCGTTTTCGTCTTTGCACCTTGGAACCGTGAGCCTCTTCAGCTGCTCCTGCAAAGCGTGGCAAGAGCCCTTTGTGCCCGCAGAAACTCGTTTGTCGGACGGCCACTTCTGTCCTTCTTGCGCCGCTTTATCTCTCCAGCAGGGCAGAGGGCTCCGTTCAAGCAGCCTTGTGATTTCCACATCCAAGCCTCAGCCATCCGTGTGTGCGCAGGGAAGGCCAAGCACTGCGAATCCGCTGCTGCTGTGGAGCGCAAGGTTTGCAGTTGCCGGTGCCATGCAGCAGAGATCCCTTGGACGGCAGGGTACTCGAGCTGGCCGCCTCGGCGGCGAAGCATTTGCAAGGCTTCCCACGTCAACGGTGCTACGCGACTCAATTGCGAAGTCAACTTCCTGGCATTGCCGAGAAACAGCATGGTCTGCATCGCCGGTCTCCTAACAGTCACGGGCTGTTCATCTCGCCAACTCATGATTGTCGAAAGAGTGGTTTGGAGCGCCACATCATTGCACTCTTCGAGCTGGGAAGCCGTGGTGTGATGTTGAGATTGATTGAGCTCGTAACTTCCACACTTACTGAGATTGAATGACGTGTGAGAGCGAAGCCAGTTGCTTCGGCTCCAGCTTCAGGATTCCACCAGAGCCCGGCACCCGCTCGTCGAATGAAGGCAAAAAACTTGTGAAAAAGCACAAATTTTCCAGGGCCACACGACCCAAAAGAGACACGAAGGGAAACCGGTAAGGAAGCCACCCATCCGAGGAGCACCTAAAGCGTACCTGAAGATGTCGACAAAGAACACGCAATAACCACACAGTTCGACCGTGGAAGGTGCCCCAGCCCTCGCTTGAGCTTATCCGACCTAGGCACATGCTGCGTGTGCTTCAGTTTCATTCAGCAGGAAGTCAGACGGAAGACACAGCAAAGGAGACGGACGCCCTGATCGACAACGGTCTGCTGCCTGACCCTGCAGGAGAATAGCTGAGATCAGGCTACCCGAATCCCTCGAAAGGCAACGGCTTACCATCTGTAGGCCGTGTGAGTGAGCATGCATGCATCTGTCCTCGTCACTGGGCGGCACGCAAGTGGCAGGCGTTGGCGGCATGTAGAGGCAGACTGAGTCCTGATGAGAAGCAAGTATCAAACACCCGTCTGCACATGCTCGACCGAAACTGAGTGGGAGAGAGAGAGAGAGATAGAGAGAGAGAGAGAGAGAGATTTTGATGCAAGCAAGCCTCATTCGCCTCCTGTGTACACTCAGGCCCGAGATGCAACGAAGCCATTTTCTCGTACCCCATGCTACGCTTCACCCTCTTTAAAGGAGGTCGGCTGGCAAGAGACCACGCTTTACGCACTTTATGAACTTTACGATGTGGGCGCAGCTGTGTGTGCCCATGCACAATCCTTCTTCGCATGTCTCCCAACTCCAGGCTCGTCACGCAACAGCACTGCAGCTGACCGATTGTCTCTTTCTGGAGGTCTAGAGGCGAGATTGTCAAGTGTTCCGATTTCCCGAATTCGACTATTGCTTCAAGCACACAAACGCATGCATGCTCCTACGATTCCTGCACTGTCCACACCTATACTGTAGACGGCACAGCGTCAGCTCCGCATGGTAAGACTAGCAAAGTCGAAGACTGGTGCTTCGACTTCGGTGTCTCTGTCTCACCCGGCAGTCAGCGACAGAGATCAATCTGTACTCTCAGCGCCGGCCTGCCAAGCCCATGCTCTGAGCATGCTCGGCGCAGCCATTACGTCACAAATCCACGGTCGGCTGGCGCGCCAACATCTATCCGACCAATCGCAGGGACATCTCGGAAATTTGCAAAGATAACAGCACACAGTCACCGCATCTTCGGGCTGCTCTCTGCTGGTTTTAGAGACTGCCAAGGAATCCCTGCAAGTCTTCAAGACCAAAACCTTAAAGGGTAAGAAGTGTGAAAAAATGCCTTTGCTTGTGTAAACAAGACAAGGCTGGAGACCTCATCTCATCAAATTCGCTTTCGCAGTTGGACGCTCGGATATGCTAGAAGTTCAGGACCCCAACCACTGCTTGGACGTCTAAGGCACGCCCTGAGCAAAACACTTCGGAAATCTCTTCGGGCTCCCTTAGCGAGCTGCTTGGGAAGGCAAGAAAACACATCAATCCGATACGGAACCCCAATCAGTGCCATGCCAAAATCACTATGAAATCATGACTGTCTTCCACCGGAGCTACAGTGTCACTACAAGTACGAATGCAAGCTTGGCTTGCAGTCGGAGAGGAGAGATTATGGCGAGTATGGCCCCATCTAGAGCTGAAGCTCAGCCAAGTTCTGAAGGCCGCTGGGAAATCAGAGTCTTTGCAAGTGGCAAACCATGCTAGACGATCAGAAGTCAGTGCTAGTCCAAGATCAACGGCGAAGCCGGAAAGCACCTCACCCAGTTGAGCGCGGTGACAGTAAAAAAAACAAAAAAACGTGCGTACTAATCAGCAACGCTAAAATGATACAGCTGCAGCCAGGAGGCAAGGGATCTGTTGCAACATCCTTGGATGCCTTGCTCTTCTTGCGCTGCTTGATTTCGCCAGCAGGACATAAATGGCATCGGCCACAGCCAGCCCCATGCCGACAACCCTGCGGCTTCCAAAACCATGCACAGGGCGAGCACTTTCCCTCTGCATGCAATGCAGAGCCAACTGATGGTAAGGCTGCTGGGAGCGCTTGCATCGGTGGGTGAACTGGCTGGTGATAAAGCGGTACGCTGGGGAGAATCCCCAGAGGCATTTCTTGCGGAAGATGTCGCCGTTCTCCGGCTTCGTAGGGGACGCACTTCAAACCGTCAGGACCACTTCTGCTGCGCAAACCTCCAATGCTTTGTGCCGGTTGGAAAGCAGGCAGCGGGTTGCCCAAAAGCACGGGCCTCTGCAGGTTCTGATGCTGTCCAATCTGAGCAGAGCAATACTGAGGAACGGGTGGGGCCGGTGGAATGGATGGAACTGGGGCTTGGTGACATTGAGGTTGGACATGGACTTGCACTTGCTGGGGTGGTTGCACTGGTGTGGACTGCATTGGCTGTCCCGGGAAGAAGGACAAAGACTGCAACTGCGCTGGGTTGCTCTGATGGTGGGCCACCTCGCAAACATTAAAGAGTAAGGCTGGCGCTGGCGTTAATACAATGGGTCTGACCTCCGAGCCGCCCAGGGGAAGGGCACCTGTGCCCAGCTGCCCATTTACTTCTGGCTTCAGCTCGTTTTCGCCTTCCTGGGCTTTGGCTCGGATCATGGCTAGCTTGGCCTGCTTCCGGGCCTTCGCTTCCCCCAAAGGACACAAATGGCAGTGGCCACAAGCTGCTTCGTTCCTACAACCCTCTGCTTTCCAGAACCATGCACACGGCTTGCACTGGCCGCTGCCGTGCAGCCGAGAGCCGATTGAAGGTAAAGCGTCGATGGCATCCGATGCCGTCCAGGAGGGCGCTGGTGGAAGACCCTGCTCTGTTAGGTTGAGGCATGGAGCTGATGATGGTGGCGGCACAGTCGGACCGCCGTCACACAACTCGGTGGCTGCGTCGTCTATGCTGGCAGCTTCGGCTGCTTGTGCTTTCTTTTGCTTCAGCTCGCCTTTGCGCCGCTTGATCTCTCCAGCTGGGCACAAGTGGCACCGCAAGCATGCAGCTCCATTCAGGCACCCCTGTGGCTTCCAAAACCAAGCACACGGTTGGCAGCTGCCCAACTTGTGATGTGCTGAGCCCACAGAGGGCAGGGAAAGGCCGGACTCCTCTTCTGCTTCGGCTTCATCGCACTCGGGTGATGGCATCGGTGATTCTTCCGTCTTGCACACACCCATACAAAAGGATGACGCTGTTCTCCTGCAATGGCAAGGAATGGGATGCCGTTTGGACTCGAAGTGCCAATAAGTCCTGGCACTGTCTTCGGCAGGAACCTCAACTTCCTGCCTCAGATGTGACAACCAGTAGAGGTGGATAAGGAACATGTACGAACACAAGAAGCCGAGGCCCATGCTGCTTTTTCTTTTCCTGCGGGTACACAACTCAGTAGGCACCAGCGCAACCCTCTGTGGAGTCGGAAACCATGGCTGAGAGCCCGACCTTCAAACACATGTCAGGATGAGGGCAGGAGCAGCTCCTACCTCTTGAGCCCCATAGAAAACAAGTCTTCGACAGGTGCCAGGCAGGAGTGCATCGCTTTCATCAGAGCTGCCTCCACGTTTAGCTTTTTTGCATACATTGGCGTCCAGACATCTCCAGTTTCAGAAACGGCCATGCTAACAGAGAAGGGTTCGAACGATGGAAACGGCCACGCCCTCAGTTTGATCGGAGGCACCAACACCACACTTCCGCGAGTGTTCGCGAAAGGAGCTTGGAGCCCCGATGTTGATGTCACATCCCCGGCACAAGCCCGGGGTATGATGTCAATAACACCTGGTCGCACTCACTACAAAGATGCATCGCAGCCGGTTGACGCAGGCCTTTGCAACCCTCCAGCAATGGCAGTAAGCAAAATATATCTCTGTTGCACGGGCATCACAATCCTAACGCAAGCGACGACAACAACAACAACAACAACAGCGCCTACGCTGCGGGGGGATCGTCGAAGGCCAAGCCAACCGCCACACGTTAGTGCCATTTTGCACTGCTGCCTCATGCGATACGGCTTTGTAACGCAAAGGCAGGACACAAACCTGGCTAGACGGCACGGCACCGATGCACATGCAGCGAGTGAAACCCACTGTCTGGGTGACTTATGTGCATACACAATTTCACGTCTGGCCAACTGCAATGCATCCGGGCCACTTGCTACGTAAACATCCTACATGACAAAGAAGCCCGGCCGCAACACCGGAGCACACACCCTACGATGTGCAACTGATGGTGCTAGGCGGACCGACTGCTCCTTTGCCTGGGCAGCCGACCGGACTAAGAAAGTCTCGAAGTTTCCGATGCCCAGTCTTGCCAGCTGCCAGTAGCAGTTCAAGCTTTGATGAACTCGGGAGCAGAAACTCAAATTTGGTCGGCAAGGCGGCAACGCTGGTGGTTCTGTTTACCATGTAAGGCCATCTCTTCCACACACTGGAAACAAGCCTTCAGCTACTAACTAGGGCACAAGGGCCAGGATGATCGCTTGACCCGTTTCGAGTCTTACCCATACGGGCAGAAGAATGGCTGAGCTCTTGCTGATTCACCACAAGCAGTGGCGAGAAGCTTCAGTGTCCGATACGGCCTCGCGGCTAGCGGCTAGAATTTGAAACTTCCACCAACAGACACACACCTGTAGGAACAAGTGCTCAGCCCTCACCGCCCTTCTTTTTCAGAACCTTGTTCTGAATCTGGTTTCTTTTTCTTCGCGGCTCAGGCCCTTGCCACTCTGGCGCAGGCGGTGCAGACGACGCAGGTGGCGCGGAGGCAGGTGGCTCTAGACAAACGTGGCAGTATGAGCAGTCTTGCCCCGCACTGCAGGTGGCGGATTGCATGAGCTCAACACACGGGGTACCTCAGCTCCCAGCCGCAAACAAAGGGCTGTGTCTGCATTGTGACCGTTTCTCATTTCTCCAAACTGAGCAAGCCACAGTTCCCATTGATGTGTGCCACTTGGCCAGGAGACAAATGCTGCCCTGCAGAGCCTGCCCAATGCACACTGGCTCGCCCAACATACTGTGGCAAGCCACTGATCGAGAACATGAGAAGTTTGATGGGTACTTATCGCGGTGCAACTGCACCTGCACTGCTCGTGGTATGTTCCCCACTCTGCATCAGCTGCTGGAGTGACCGTTCAAGATCAGCATCGCCTCATCTCATGGCGAATCAACGAAGGCAAGGATCATCAGCTACAGCTGAGCTTCTCCTTTCTAGGGTTTACGCTCGTGCAACTCGGACAAGACGTTTAGGGGTTTAGGGATCTGGCCGGAAGTCCCAACATCGCCGCTCTCTTCGCGCGCGATCTCGGTGAACCCTGGCTCGGGTCCTCAACGCTCGAAGCTACGAAGCCAAAGTCATCCAAAGCCCAGAAACGCACTTCAAGCATCTTCGAGCCAGGCAGGCCAAAGCTAGGCAGGTGTGAGCACGGCAAGAAAATACTTGGGAGCACAAAGCTTGCAATGGCACGACCTCTACTGGCCCTTGCAGATCCAAGGCTGTGCGCGGAAACTGCCCCAACTGAAGGTCTGACAGTTCTGTGCACACATTTAAACTCATCCATGGCAAAACCGACGGAGCTGATGCGCTTGTGCTAACCAAGTGCTTCCACGAGAAGATCGAATTTCAACAGCCGCGATCAGCAATTGCCTGTATCTTTTAGTTACATATTTGGAGCTATGGTGCGTTATAGAGCTTGCTCATCTTTCACATCATCCTTTCACGATGCGCCCAGCGGCCCTCGCGATTCTACTTCTTCTGTTTGCCACTGAATTCGCATCCCAAGCATTATGGGCATGACAGGTGTTGCAAGCATTCACACGGCCATAATCATTACGAGGCACACTATTCATCACCACTAGAACCCTGCTCGCCTTGAGCTGCATCACACTCATCTCGTTAACACCGTCGTCGCCGCGTTGCAGAGCAGCATAGGCATCCATCCTCATCATCATCGTCGTCGTCAACCTCATCGTCTTCATCATCGCCATCATCATCATTAACATCATCATCCAAGTGGTCACTACAATGATCGACAAGTAGCATCAGCAGCTTCATCACTATCTCATGTCGACATCCACGTCGTCAGCATCATATTGTCGCCATCATCCGCGTCATCTCACCATTCTTGCCTATAGCGATCCTCATCGTCAGCAGCAGCATCGACATCACATCTTCTCGTGAACATCGCGAGCATCGTCAGGATCGGTGCAAGCATCCGCATGGGCATAGTCACCATTTGCATCTAGTTGAGTATCGTCATCAGAAACTGTGCCATCTAGCGACAAGGATTGGCATCAGCACTATCCACATCACTATCAGTCACTATCACCCTACATATGTAACGGTAGCTATGGCTGCGGCGAGGCCAATTCGTGCGAGCCCCGTACAAGTTTGCATTCTTTTTTGCATGCGTGCATGCATCTGGTAGCTAGGCAGGTGGATCGGTGTGGGTGTGGGCAGGCGGGTGGGCGCTGGAAGAGTGGGTAGGAAGCTTGGTGGCCGGGCGGCGGGATAGGTGGGTGCAGAAGGGATGAGTGCGAAGGAGTCAGTATGACCGGTGGAGGGAAACGCATTTTTCGAAAACAGATAAGGCACAGGCGAGAGAACTACCACTGCACACCCACTTCGGTGACTTGGGCAGCGACTCCGCACAGGCATGCGCAAATGCATACTCGGATCACGCTCGGAGAAGCCAACATCGCCTGCGGTTGGACGCAGTGACCGCCAGCATGTTCCTTTGATCCGAGCGGGCCTGGAAGACAGACACAATGCGTCTGGTTGCCACAGTCGAGGCAGGGTGGCCCATCGACCACCTTGGACACGCAACCGTTCTTTTGGGCAACCCAGTGCAATGCGGGTGACAGCGGGATTGGGCGTTCCGGGAGATTCGCCAGGCTGAGTTGCCTGCCCTCCCTCCCTCAAAACAAGCTTCATGGCTTGTAAAGTTGTTAAAGTCCTAGGCTTCCGACACCCATGGGCATCGGCGACTGCACAGATCGGAATTCCTTCATCTTTGAAGGAACCGGCTGCCAAGTTGAGGCAGTCCTGCCAAAGCAAGACAAGTTCGAGCGACACTGCGAGCAGGTTCATGAGCAGGCCACAGGCAATATGTCCTGTATTGCTGAGGTGGCTGCATTGGCTGAGGATTTGGATATGGCGCAGTGCCCAGCACGACAGAGCTCGAGATCATCCCCGGTGTCATTGTCTGCGCCCCCTGCGCCTGGTATGTGGAACCGACGCATTTCTTAGTCAGCCGATCGAGAAACAAGCATCAAGTTTTTCAAGTTGCCTGATTCTCTGGCACGAGACGTTCTGCCAGATTGATGTAGTGCGCTTCTGACCGATGGCCAGGTTCGGTACTTCTAAAGCCTCAAGCACTACGGCAGCCGCAGGAATGCCTTTTCAATCACTGGGACACCCCCATCCGGCCTGCTGGTGCATTGACTTGTTGCCTTGGCACGGCGTCATTTGCTCAGGACGGCCAACAGTCTCTCGAGACGCTTTGCAAGCCGTGGCACCACTCTGGCAACGCAGGAAGAGGTCCCGGTAAGGATGCTGGAGGCATCGTCGGCACAGGATGGGGTAAAGGAACCTGCATTCTGAAGTGGGTCGGACTAAGTATACACTGCTGCGAGGTCTTAAATCAAGCACTGCCCGGCACAGCTTGAGACACGACAAGAACTTCTGCAACGGAAGTCCTTCGGTGGAGGGCATAGATGACAAAAGTCACCTTAGAGTATGCATTCGAGAATGAGACATGAAGAAGGAACCGGGGGCGGAGGACATCAAGCCTGGACTTCAGTTCAGGGTGTGAAGGCTCTTCAGCAGAGCAGCAATCCTGCCCATCTTTGCACCCGGACGCAGTCCACTGGAAGAGGCAAGGCCTGATTGGAACATCACAGGAACGAGAACCTCAATTGCTGCCCCACGGTCTCACGATGGCCTGCAATTCCCCGTGCCGTGGCGCTCGGATCCCCGGGACCAGCTGCCCATCCTTAGCTGGCAGGATGACCGCCAGAGCCACAGGCAATACATAGCATTACGTACTAGGTCCTCAAAAGTGCTTCGTCCTCATTTGCGAAACAGCGGAACATTGACGGTTGTGTTTTGCTTCGGGGCGCCAATGGATTTGCCCGGCGCGTAGCTGTTACACAGCCCGGCACTGAGAATGAATTCTTTTCACAGCATCCCACCCTGCTCACATTGGAAACAAATCCGCCGTTTTCTTAACTGGTGCGGCGTGCGTAGCTAATTATTCTCACGCCGGAAACCGAAGTCTCTCAGCCGTACTGGCCTGATCCGTGTCGGCAGCACCCACAGTAAGCCGGAGTCATAGCATGTGCCCGGACAAGAATCCACCGGGGTACTTGGAATATATTTCGGTCCGATATGCTGGCTAGCTCGTTCCCCTCAACCGCACCCTGGCCCCGCCAACGGTCCCGCACGGGCGGCTCGAACTGGCACTCCCAGTCTTTCGGGGATCTGGTAGGTATGGTAGGACCGTCTAATCGCCTCTAGACTCTAGACAAAGATGGCGAAGCTTCGATCCAAGGAACTGCCTCGCTTCTGATTCCTCCGGCGTAGGTGGACCATTGTGGCCTGTGCCGGGAGCAGGAGGAGCAGCCGGCCCGCACCTCAAAGAAGATCCATACGCGCTCGACCGAGGCCTAGTTGCGTGACTGCCTGGTCTCATCCAACTCAGCACGAGACACGGCATCCGCCGGAGACGGCGTCGTGGGAGGCGGGGGAATTGGTTTCGAATTCTCTATCCACGGAGCAGGTTGTTCCTCTGCCTGCTGCCAAGTCCACTCCTGCCTCCTTCGCAGAAACGATGCATCGGCACAACACTCAGCTTCGCGATCACCCGAAAATCTCGTCCTCTTCCCTCGCTCTCGCTGCAGCGGTTGGGCTTTGGGAGGCTCGCCACCCTTGGAGTGTTCCCTCCGCCGCTTCTTGGCATCATCCTGGGCTTGCACGTGACATTTCCAACTCATTGCCAATCCTTCCGGCATTCAAGGATGTCTCAGGTTGCGGTACCACATGCGGCTGAGATGCTGGAGTACAAAGGTGGCAGTGCGTGCAGTTGTAGGCATTCCGACACCCACCAGGCTTGTACAGCCATGCACAGGGGCGGCAAGACCCAAGCGCATGCGCCCTCGAGCCTGCAAGCACACAAGTTGACACCCTTTGACTACGACGCTTCGACGCCGGCCTACGGAAGGCAGGGCCGAGAAACGTTCACGGCCTCACAGAAGATGTGACAAGCAGTGACGGAGTGGTGCTTTGCAGATGACATGACGCGCTTCCTTGGACTGCAGCGATCACAGCTGCTGCAGAAGCACTAGCCATTAGTCACTAGCCACTGCTTCGCTAGGAAATCCGTGCCTTGAGACACTTGAGACCACTCGTCGTATTGCTCGGGTTCATCATACACCCGTCCGGCAGTAGCAGCCTCACAGTTCGAATGCTCGGCCAGATGGCATGCTGAGCTGAAGGACGTGCTGCGGTATCACGCAGCTTGCCTTCCCCGGCACCTCCCCAAACGAGTGCGGGATTTGCGAAACAAACATCAGCATTCATCTCCAAACATGACCTCGGATAGCGCACGCTGAAG
Organism: Symbiodinium necroappetens; assembly: GCA_905231915.1. Lineage (NCBI taxonomy): Eukaryota > Dinophyceae > Suessiales > Symbiodiniaceae > Symbiodinium > Symbiodinium necroappetens. Next base: position 13,538 of record CAJNJA010014797.1, on the reverse strand, counting down.
AGCATGGGAAAGGGTTTCAAGCTGTGCCTGGAGAACGTAGCCACGACCAGGCTTGGCTTCTAGACTCCCGGCTCTGGTCCGATTCAGCTTGAAAGCAGGCTGATGCTGAGTCATTGCATATCAAGCACTCCAGCAAGCTACTCTGTGTCCATTTCTTGTGCAACATGACATTTTGCCCCGCCCCCTTGCTAACTAAGGAGGCAAGACGAAAATTGTGCTCAGAAAATCTTCCTCCTAGGATGAGCACCCAGAAGGCGCATCGGTCCAGCCCGGCTGGGAGGTCAGCTTGGGAACAACAGCCCTAGCTGAGTCCGTCTGCGCAATGGTCACGCGATGTGACACATTGCCCTCACTTCGGGCTTTCAGCCATCCTGGCAGGACAAGTCGCACGCAGTCACTGTCCAAGAACTCATGGCAGTAAGACCATCGCAGGCTCCACTTTGCTTTTTTTGCAGCCAGCTCCTCGGCAGCCTTCTCATAGGCTGCCAGCTGATCCTGCCAACCGGAACACTGTGGCACCGTAAGCTCAGGCTCTTCCCTGCATCTGCACCTGCCACGATTTGTCTTCTGAGCGTGCACCTCTCTCGGAGCCCGTGCCGAAGTCCAGGGCCTCGAATCCAAGAGAGGAAACACATGGACTTCTGTCTGTCCTTCAAGGGGCACTTGCAATCGACATTGTAAATAGGACCACCCTTCGACTTTTCAAAAGACCCGACCCGTCTTCAGTTCTTGCCCAGGGCGGCACCTTGATTGCCCACATCACAGGCTCGGGCAGGTTCAGGTCCTGAGAAGCAGAGGCGGAATAACGTAAAAGCGCTCTGCACGAAGCCACGAATTTTCGGATATTTTCGGAAATGGGAAGTCCTGCCCTGCTCCACGCTGGATCTTGCTCTCATCTTCTAAAGGCGTGTTGAAGCTCCACCTGCAGGTTGAATTCGATGCGTGAACTATGTGTCTGAGACTGCACAACTTGGTCATGAAAATCTTCGACCTGGAATTCACACAATACCCTCAGATCCCTCCGTTGGCAATGCAGTCTAGCAGCCCGTAGAGCCCAACCAAAGTAAGCAGGGACAGCCAGTAGGTGGCTGCTGCATCCTGCATCAGCAGACGAAAGGATCGGGACCTGAACCCGTAAATCTACAACATCCTTGAAGAGAATAGGCGCGAATATGCAGACCTTGGCACGAAGCCCTATCCAGGAGCAGCATGCGCCAGCCGTGCTGCAAATCTAAGGACGAGACGAAGGGCAAGACCTCAGCATGCTCTGCATCAGCCGGTGCATAGTAGCTCAAGGATATCATCTTCAGGGACCGCACAAGGAAGGAGATGTCCAGCGCCCGTTTCTCCTGCGCAGCTCTACCAGGCACAACCACGCACTACCAAAGATCCGATACATCTGCGGCGACCAATCATGCGATTGTGTGAGCCATCGAGCTCCTCGTAGCCCATCCCCCACGGTCCACCAGGCTTTCGTGCACGCAGGGCAGGCCTGAATGAGTCTGCGAAACTGAAACGGATGCCCGAGGTCGCCCTATATGAAAAAGTAGAATAATGCTACCTTAGAGTCTAAGTCTGTGGCACTGTAAAGAGCCAAAGACCCCATACGCCGAAGAGCTTGATCCTGGGCCACGGAAGAACACGGCTCCCCGGCTCCCCTCCATCAGGCAATACGACTCCGGGTTCGTCACGCCAACTTGGAACCTCGCTGCATCAACAGCATCGAGGTGTGTGTCTTTCTTTCGGCAGGGTTAGAGGCAGGGGGTTTCCCGGTGTGTGTCTCTTTCTCTCTCTCCCTCTTCCCGGGCATTGAAATCCTCTTTCTTTCGCCGGTGTTGTGGTGGTGCGTTGCCTCCCCTTTCTCTCTCGCTCTCTCGCTTTGCTTTGCTTTGCTCCGGGGTTGAGGTGTGGGCAGTGCTTGCTTGCTTGGGGTGTGGGCTCATGACGAGCCCCGGCCCGAAGGCCAACCCCCCCAAGGCGCGCGGCGAGTTCTGTCAACGAGGCCCTTTTCGGGGTTGAAAGGTAGACTCGTTCCCCTGCTGAACTCTTGTACCCCCGGCCCAACAAAACACCCCCCCTAAACCATAACCAAGTAGACCTCGAGGGTTCAATCTTGCTTGCTTGCTTGCTCGGCGTTTGGGGTTGGGGAGAAATCCCCTTCCCCTGCGCGCATGCGCTACGCCAAGGTCCTGTGTCTGTTTGTCGGCGTGAGACTTGAAGCTCAGCACCGGTAGGATCCAGGCCTATTCCCTCTTGACATCGCAAGACAGCTGACATGAACGACATGAGTACATCCCGCCTGGTCCTTAGCGCTGGTGCCGAGCCCCTCTTTGTACGGTCTCTTCGCTGTTTCCCCGAGCATTGTCGGGCGGAGCAGTAGAAGAGTCGGTAGGGTCCCCTATGGCGAAGTGCAAAGCAACAAGACTGCAGACAATTCAAGTAACACGAGACTATTAAACAAGTACAGGAGCGTCAGCACGGTGGGGTCCCCTTTGCTACTGTCTCCTGGCTTCAGTGTGGTTTGTGGTTAAGTTGCTTGTTGTCGGCGGGAGTCCCCGAGGGAAGCAAGAGGGGGCGTAGGTACAAACGGCAGTGGGTTAGGAAGCAAAGGGAAGGGGACACCTGAGGGGAACTAGGGGAACGTCACACACGCAGGCCTCGGCTCAAGGTGGCAGTTGCTGGTGGTGCTGGCTTGTCCCTATCTGGGTCAGCGCTCCGGTTGCACAAGCGGCGTGTATGAAAAAGGTGCACAAAAACCCCGTAGCCCCTAACGAAAACAACAGCCAACTAATCATCAGACATTGCCGCGTGCAAACGTCTGCGCCTGTGGGAGGAGTCTTCCCCTCGGCCCCTAGCTTCGTTGTTCTCACCCTCCCCGCTCTCAGAAGGTGCCGTTGTTCGCGCTGCCGGCGTGGTGGCGCTGCGTCGTCTTCGCTCTAGGCCGAACGCCTCGTCCTCTTTCTCGGTTCCAGGCATATCCGCGGAGTCCAGGCTGCAATCCCCGTGGTGCCCTTTACTTTGCCTCCCCGCCGGTGTCCACAACTCGGCTCGAGCTTTCCCCGCAGAGTGGCCTTCTTCTGCTTGTCCCCGCAACGGCTGCGGTGGGTTCCAGGGCACTGTGTCCATAAGTGAGCTGACCGAATCGGTCGCAGAGTCGCCGACGAGCTGGACGTCGTGCCCCCATAGCCCCCTTGTCCACGACTGCAGTTGGCCAGGTGCTTCTGCTGCGATCGGCACTTGATCTCCCACAAGCGTCGGCATCAGTTGTGTGATGAGCTGCTGCGCTCTGAGCACCATGTATGCCGAGGTTTCTTGCTGCTGCCGAGGGGCTTGCTGTTGTGAGCCTGCTGCTGTACTCTGTCCCCGCCGCCGTGCTGGGGCTGTCACGGCCAGGTGGTGCTCTGAACTTCGCTGTGGTGGAGCTGCTGCTGTGTGGTTTTGCCCCCGTTCTTGCTGCTGCGACGGCTGTCCTGGCCCCTGGTGGTGCTCTGAACTTCGCTGCTGTGGTGCTGCTGCTGTGTTGTTTTGCCCCGGTTCATGCTGTTGCTGGCTCGCTGTGAGCCCCGGCTCCGGGTCTGGCTGCTGTTGCTGTGTAGTAAGCACCACCACCGCAGCCGCCGAGCGAGAGCTCGGGCAACCGCAGTGAGAGAGCCTGGCCGAGTGGGGATGAAGGGGACAGAACAGAACTCATGCAACGTTCCCTTGCGGAGAAGACAGGGGACCTCCCCGGGGCAGACCCCACTCACCCACCGGCCCAAGCCAGCAGAGACCTAGCACCCCAAGGGGAGCGGGGACAACACAAACCCCCACACCAGCCCCAGCAACCGACACCACCAGCAGCCTCTACACACCCGCTTTTCGCAGCTCCTAGCACGCAGACGCAAGAGGAGATGGTGGCGGTGGCTATGATGGTTGAAGCGGGGCAAGCGAGCATGGTGGAATGGACAGGTGGCCGCAACCCATGCCAGGACTCGCTAACGGCCGCCGAACCAGAGGCAACGTTCGCTTCCCCCGTGTTGGCTGCTGGTCAGGAGGGCTGCTGTGCGCCGATGCTGAGGGGTGCTCCCCTTCTGCTTCTGCGTCCTGTATTCGCTCGCCGGGCAGCAGAATATGGTTGTGAGCCCCGACTTCGTGTCCCCTCGGGATTGCCGTGACTGTCCACGCTGCTACATCGCCAGCGTAACGTTCGAACAGTGTCCACCCCTCGTCCTCCCAGATGATGAGGAAGCTGTCCCCGCGTCGGAGGTCCACTTCTCCCTCTGGCCTTTCCTCCCCGTGACGTCGCCGCGGGGTCTGGTCGACTTCAATGAGCCAGGCCCCGGGGACGATGGAGCTAGTGAGCCCCCACTTGTGTCGGCTGGCTATGGCGACGTCCCCGAGCGGTGTTGCAACCAGATTGACCCCTGCTGGGAACCACTGGTCTTGTCTCTCAAGGGCCGGGGGCGTCTTGCAGCTGGGGTAAATCCCCTGCGCAAGAAAGGGGTCCGACTCTGGCGCCGTGGGGATGATCCTCATATCCCACCTGCCCCCGCCTCGGTAGAGGCACAGCATCTGAGAGTATGCTTGGAGCGGTAACGAGGAAGGGAGGGTGGGGGGAGTGCCCTCGTCAATCCATGTGATTTGAGCGTTTGGTGCGAAAACGGCTTCCTGGTTGCGCCTGTGGGCCCTGGCTATGCTGCTTGCCGGCACTCGTGTGGACCCGGTGGGGTGCTGGTGCGGCAGGACGCTGTGGGGCTGAGGGTGTTGGGGGCGTCCCCTGGTCTGGTTCCCACTTCCAGCTGGTCTTGACCCGGTCGTTGGCTCCTGGTTGGGGCGTGTCCCCGCCGCTGCTGCTGCTGGTTGCTGTGTCGGTGGTCCCCGGCTTGGGCGTGGCTCCTCAGTGTGTGCCGGTCCATGCTGTCGTGGAGGCTGTCGCTGCTGCGCTCTTTCTCTTGCCAGGGTCCCTTCCTTGGAGGTTGGGTCCTCATTTGGCGGCTGCCGTGGTTGGATGAGCTCCGCGTCCCCTGGGCTCATCGGCTGCTGCTGCTGCTGCCCGGTCACTGTTGTTGGCGTCCCTTGGGGATGCCACCCTGCTCTCGCCTCTGCTTGCTGCTGGGCTTGTGTCCCTTGTTTGGACGTTGGGTCCTCCCGGTGCTCAGAGCTTGCTTGGGGGGTGGTCCGCGTGACTGCTGTTGGTTGTTGGGCGCTTGAGCTGGCCGCCTCGTTCTCGGTGTTTGCTTGCTCTGCTTGTGGAGTCGCTTGTGCCACAGGCTCTCTGGGCAGGAGGTGCCTATTTAATAGGTCTGCGAATCGGACTGGTTGGTAGGGTCCTTGTGCAGCCCCTGCCCTAGGGGCTTGCCCCGGTTGGTCCCCGCTTTGGGGATTTTTGAGGTACAACCAGCGCCCGACCTGTCTCCACGTTAAGTGCGGGGGTTTTCGCCAGCCACGTTTGGCGAACTCCGAGTGGATCCATGTCTTGTTCGCCTTATTCCTGGCGCGCTGGTCTCCTGCACCTGGTGTGTAGCGGCTTCACGGCTGCTGCTGCGCCGTCGAACTTGGGGTCCCCGCGTCGCTTGACGAGCTGGCTGCTGCTGTTGGCTGGTAGTTGTCAAGGTGTGCGGGGTTGCTCCCCGTGCTACCCTGGGGGTAGCTGTCCTGGGGGTGCTGCACCTGCTGCTGGTGATGGGGGACCTGTGCCGGGGGTGTCTGTCCCGGTTGGTCGCTTGGGGCTGCTGTTCCTGCGTGGCTGCTTGCCTGGGTCGCCGCAGCTTGCGCTGGTTGTGCAGCGGCTGCTTGGCTCTGTGGAGCCTGATCCTGCTGCTGCTGGGGGGGCTCCGATGTTTGCTGCTGATGTGGTAGCTGTTGTTGTGGACAGCTTGGGTTGGGTTCAGTCCCCTGGTCACCAGTTGGTGGCTCGGGGTGGTGCTCTTCAGGTTGCTCCTGTGTCCTCGGTTGGGCTTCGGCTGCCTGTTTGTCCGGGACGGGATGTTGCGGGCGGTCGTGAAAGTCGTGTTGTCCCAGGGGGATGTGCCTGGGTGGTGGCTGCCACGGTCGTCTTTTCCTGCTCCATGGCTCCATCTGGGGCTGTTGGAGGCTCGAGCTTGCTGCGGCTGCTGCTTGGTCTTCAGGTGGGGGATGATCTGCTCGGGCGTCTGGTTCCTCCGCTGGTTGCTGGTGGTGCTGATGACTTGGCCTGTCCCCTTCCTGCGCGCCTCGGGCCTGGTCTGCCTCTCTTGTAGGCCTGGTCCCCACTATAGGATCCGCAGCGAGATGCTGCAGTGACGCCCTGAGTTGCTCCCAGGCGTCGTCGGTGCTTAGTGGGGGGGGTGCTTGCGGCTGCTGCTGTCGTGTCCTCCTCGAGGGCGTCTTCGCTCCGTTGGTTGCCCCTACTCAGTGTTGTTTCCGGTTCTGCGGTGGGGGTGGCCTGGGTTTGGGTGGTGCCGAAGACTTGCCTGTAGAGGGCCGTTGGCTGCGAGTGCTGGAAGTTAGGTGGCTGTGGCTGTCTCCTCTTTGGGGCCCTGTCGCTGGCTCCTGGGGGCGACCCCCCGCTGCTGCTTCTGCTTGCTGCTGGTGACCGGCTTCCTCTTGTCTGAGATGTGCTGGCGGCGGTTTGGGTTGCGGCGTCTTGTGTTGCTGCCGCTCTGCAAGCGGTGGGCCTTGTTGACCAACTGCTTCAGCTCTGCTGTCGGGTCTGGCGGGGGGCTGCTTAACTGGGGGCTCGGCTGCAGAGGTGCTCCCGCGGGGTTGGTTCGGTGGCGCCTTGTATCTGGCCGGCGACAAGCGTCCAGGTGCTTGCGGGGGGGCTTTAACTCCGTTGCGAGGTAGCTGGGCCAAAGCTGCTTGACTGCTTTGTCCCTGCGGAGCAGGTCTGTGCCGGCTAAGTCTTTGCTGCATGTAAGTTTCCCCTTCTCTGCTTGGGGGGACGCCGGCGCTCACGCTGATGTCCAGTGTTGGCGTCGAGCTGTCGACAGGGAGGGCTCCCCTGCTGCTGCTGCTGCTGCTGCTGCTGCTTGGCTCAATGGGGGGTGTCGCGGTCTCCGGCTGCGGCTCCTCCTGTGCTACGCCTGCTGTCGCTGTTGGCTGGTGGTCTAACTCAGGTGGAGCCAGGGGCATGTCGTCCTCCGAGTCTGCTGCTTGGGTGCTAGCTGCTCTTCTCCTGTGGCTGCTGCTGCCGCTGCGTCGGCGGGGGGTAAAGTCCTCGGTTGGTGTGGGGGTGGTTGGTGTGAGCTGGCCGCTCCTTCGGTCTCTGGCTCCGGGTTGCCGTAGACACGGGTCGTCGTTGGGGTCGTATCTGGGCTGTTGTGGTGGTAGTATTCGTTCCGGCTTCTTCGAGGCGGTTGTGGTTGTTCTCTCCGTCCCCTGTCGTATAGGGCTCGCTGTCTTCCTTTCGTCTCCCCTCGTGGTAGTAGATGCCTGGGGGTTCAGTTGCGCGCTCCCTGGCTCGGTGCGGCTCTCGCCATCCCGTGCGGTAGTACTCGCTCTGGGGGAGGTTGCCGAAGAGCTCGTGGTCCCGGAGGGAGGCTGCGCGGTTCCGCGCTCTATCTCCCTCTCGTCGTCCCGTGCAGTAGTACTCATCCAGGATGAGGTAGCGGCTGAGCTTGGATTTGCGCTCCCCGGCTCCGTATGACTCTCGTCATCCCGTGCGGTAGTACTCGCCCCCGAGGAGGTTGCCGGGGAGCTCGTGGTTCCCGTAGGTCTCGCGCTTGATCCCGCTGTCGAAGTCGTAGTCTGGGAACTCGCCGAGGTCGCTAACTCCCGCTTCCCGCTGCGATCTCGCCATCCCGTGCGGTAGTACTCGCCCCCGAGGAGGTTGGCGGAGAGCTCGCGGTTCCCGTCGGCCTCGTGCTGGATCCCGCCGTCGGGGTCGTAGTCTGGGAACTCGCCGAGGTCGGTAGGCTCTCCAGCTCTTTCCCGTGTCCCGCTGCTGTCTCGCCACCCCGTGCGGTAGCACTCGCCCTAGAGAAGGTTGCCGAAGAGCTCGTGGTTCCAAGGGGAGGGTTCCGCTCTCTAACTCTCTTTCGCCTCTCCGTGCGGTAGTGCTTGTCCGGGAGGATAGCTGAGGGGCTCGGCCGCGCGCTCCCCGGCTCCGTGGGACTCTCGCCATCCCTTGCGGTAGTGCTCGCCCCGGAGGAGGTTGCCGAGGAGCTCGTTGGTCCCGTAGAGCTCGCACCAGGTCCCGCCGTTGAGGTCGTAGTTTGGGAACTCGGCGAGTGCTCAAGCTCGCTCCCTTGTCCCTCTGCGGTCTCGCCACCCCGTGCGGTAGTACTCGCCCTCGAGGAAGTTGCTTGGTTCCTGTTGGCGGCTGTGTGGTTGTGGCCGCGGCTTCTTGTACTGAGGCGCTGGTCCCCGACGGTGGCTCTGCGGAGTCCGCCACCCAGGTTGCCGGCCGGCCCCTGGTTGCTGTCGTCCCCGTCCAGATCGGTGAAGAAGCGGGGTCGCCCAGTCTCACCGTCTGCGGCTAGGAAGGGCCCCGCCATCTGCATGGCTGCTAACCTAACGAGGGAACTCACGTTGGGTTGCTTGTCACGGGCTGCGGTGCCGGGCGGAAGCAGCTTCACCTCCTTACTCTAGTACCAGAGGGGAGATATATGTGTAAAAAATAAAATTCGCAAAACAACTTGGCATCAGTCTTCGCGGGTGGCGGTCAGCAGCCCTGGTGTAACTTCTGGCGCTTGCCTCCCTCTGCCGCGGCCTTTGCCCTTGCTTTTGGGCGTCCCCGCCCTGTTCTGCTGGATGTTTCCCAGCTTGGCTTGCTTCCCCGTCGCCCACTCCACGTCGAACTGGAGGATGAAATCCTCTGTCTTCGCTGCCCACCTCTCTCTGTGCTGGGCGACCTGCTGCCACCCGTCCCCTGCGACTTTGGCCACCTTTCGCTCGTCGTCAAGCTGCGTGTTGTACTGGTGCGGGTGCTTTGCCCGGACTCGGTCTGGGAGCTGTTGCTCCGCGCGCCACCATTCGAGGTTCGCCAGGAGAGGATCTCCCGGGTAGGTCCCGGGTGTCTGGCAACATGGCCGAGGAGTTGCCATCTGACGCGGAGGATAAACGAACTCCACCGTCCGCCACAGGCCTTGTTTCTGTGGACGATGAGTCTGGCTTCTCGCAAAGAGCGTTGATTCCAGGAAAGCCACTCCTCTTGGGGCTTCCGCTTCCGCCCGATGATCTCGCGCACATTGTGGTATTGGAGGCTGTTTGCCGTTTGGAGCAAATAGTCGGATATGGGCCATGTCTCGCACGCCCACAGGGCCGCGCTCCGCAGCAGCGTGATCGACGATCGCAGGCGGTCATCTAACTTCGCCTCCTTGCAGCAGAGGAGCTGCCGGTTCGCATGAAAACTCCTGCGCGCCCGATGTTGCATTCCGCTCACAATGGCCCCCGGCGCGTCACGGGCGACCCCAAGACGGTCATAATTGCATCGGGGCCGTGGCTATGCACGGTTTGGCCCCCGATACTTAAACGATCCGCCCTCCTCGCTGCTGCAAATGACCGTCTTTTTGGGGTTGATTTCCAGTCCCCGTTCTGCGAAGCGTCTGACCACTTCGTGAAGGCACTGCTGGACCCAGGCTCGGTTCGCGCCCCAGACGTACGTATCATCCATGAAAGCCCCGATCCCAAAAGGTGCCGGGGGTGATCTCCCCGAATTTCGTGGGCTTGCATGTCCTGCACGACTTGGTCGATGGCTTCTCCTATCCCCGCGGAAAAGAGCGAGGGGGAGTCCGGCGACCCTTGGCGCACCCTGTTCGTTTGGTCTACCGGCATGGTTTCCTCGCCGAAGGCCACTTGGAAGCCCCTAGCCCCGATGACTTGCAGCCAGGCTCGGGCTTCCCATGGGAGGGTGTCCCCGACCTTTTCCTTGACGAGTGTGGAGAGGTACTGCAGGCTGATGGAGTCAAACGCTTTGCGCACGTCGAGCTTGATGATCCAGAACTTCTCTCGCCACTCGTGGGCCTGTTGGGCCAGGCGCCGCAGCGCCATGATGAGCTCCACCGACTGGCTCCCCGTTTTGCAAAACTGCAGGTTGCCAATTGGGCGTAACAGGGGGAGCCCCCTTCTCAGCAGCAGCTGGGCGAGAGTCTTGAGGAGGATGTTGGATAGGGTGATCGGCCAGGTGTCTGCGAACTCAAGTGGGGCCATCACCTTGGGCAAGAGGATCGCCAGGCCATCGTCCAGCCCCGGGGGCAGCTTGCTGACATAGAGAATGTCACTAAGGAGCCATAACAGTCGCCCCAGCCCTCCCCGGACGAGGGAGATGTATCTGACCGCCTCAAGAGAAATCCTGTCTGTCCCCGTGCTCTTGTTGTTCTTCCATTTGGCCATGATGGGCCGGAGTTCATCTTCTCGAAAAGGTTGCCAGGGCGTTATCTTGCACTGCCTGGTGAGCTGGTCGTGGAGGGCTTGTGCCGTCCTGCGAACGGCGCTTGGGTCCTCCTTTGCGAAGATGCCCCGGAAGTGCGCTAGGAGGTTCTCCTTCCACTCGGGGTCGTCGGTGATCTTGGCTTCCCAGCTCTTGTGAGGGCGGCGTTGCGTTTTGAGCTCCCTATAGGAGGCCCAGGACCGCTCCCCGGCCTGCTTGACGAGTTGGCGCATCCATGCTTTGTGCTCCTCCTTGCGCTGGCTGAGTACAGCTTTCCAAGCATTCCGTCTGGTGGCGCCCGGCGGCGCAAGCTGCGCTCGCCTTCGCAATTGTTTGAGGTCAGCACTCTCGCGGTAGCGCGCTGACGTCCTTGTTGTGGTCACCGCCACTGCCGCCTCCTGGAGTGCCTTGTGGATGTCCCCGTGCGGTTGCAGGATGTTCTGGACTTCTCCCTCGGGCACCGGCGGGAAACGCAAAGGTCTGGGTCCCCACGCCAGGGTTTTCGTTGGCATGGTGTTCGGGGGGTAGATCCCCTGCATGGTGATGACCACGGCCTCGTGGTCGGAGCTCGGGATGTCCCTGTGGTCGCTGATGTAATAGCCTTCCGCTGTTTGCCCGCGTATCGCCACGAAGTCGATTCTTCTGGGTCTCAAAGCAGTGTTGTAGGGGAAGTGCGTGGGCCGCTCGAGGTCCTGGGGGGGCATGCGTAGGCGTTGTTCCGCTAGCCACTGGAGAAGTGCTTCCCCTCTTCCTGTGATAGCCAGTGGTTGGTGGCCCCTCGTTCTGAAGGCCTCGTTCGCGTCCATGCCCAGTGCCACGATGCGCAGTCTGGTCGCCTTGTGGTCCCCGAGTGCACTGAGCTGTGCTCGAGTCTGGTCGATTGTGGCATGGTGCGGGAGGTGGTAGTTGAGGAGCGCCATGCGATGTCCCCGAACTGGTTTGAGGCATGTGCTGAGTCCTGCGCGGCTGGCTTGGGTGCGAGTATGTGTCCCCAGTTGTGATCGGAAGGCGATGGCAAGCCCTCTCCAGTCGTCTTTTGTTCTCCCCATGACGATGCGCCAGTGTTGGTCTGAGTCAAAGCCGGTCCCTTCGGGAGCGATAACTTCTTGAAAGAACCAAATATCAACGGTGTCAACGGGTGGCTGTCCCCGAAGCGCGGGAAGCAGGACCTGCAGGATTTTCTGCGGGGTGAAGCCCCCCAGGTTCCAGGACGCCACTGAAAGCTTGCGAAGGGTGGGGTTGTTACCTTCAGGTAGTCCCCGCTGTTGGTGGTGAAACGGTTCGTCCATGGAAGCTAGTCATCGGAGGTGCGCAGCCAGTGGCCGCCACTGTCGCTTCACTTCCTCCTCGGTGCTTCCCAGCTGCCTGGCCAGCTCGCGCAGGCATCGCCCGCCCCCTCAGGTTTGCTGCCCCCGGCGGAGCGACGCGTCTCTGCCGGTACCAAACCGACCCCGAGGACCATTCAACTTCCAGTTGCTGGTGATTCCCGTCCATCTCCAGGATCAGCCTCTTAGTCTTCGCCGCCAACTGTGCGCGTTTGCGGCGTTCGGGGGGCTGGCTGACCGCCATCCAAAGCCTCGACGGGGAGCCGTCGTCTCTGGTGCCGAGGCTGATGTTGGCGTTCCTCACCTGCTGTACCGCCTGCTGGATGCGGTGTCTCATTGCGTCCCCGGTCTCGTCGCGTCTGGGAAGCATAGGGACAATTATGTAGCCCCTTCTGAGGCCTGGTACGAACGCCCCCTCCAGGTCCACATCAACTTGCAGCTCCTGAAGCATCTGCTTGGCCTTGTCCAGGGTGACCTTGGCTTCCTGGTTCTGGTCCCACCCGCCCACAATGAAAGCGGGGCGGCGGGTGTTGTCCCCGGCAATCCCCGAGGGTTGCGGCTCCTTCTTGAGCTGGGTCAGTTGCTCTTCAAGGGCCAGCACCCTATTGACCAATTGCTTCGTCTCCGCCCCTGTTTGTACTAGTGTGACTGCTTGCTTCTCTTGTTTGGCCGCAAGGTCCTGGATCGTCGTGAGGGTCTGCTGCAACTGCTTCGTGACACCTTTCTCGACTGCCTCCACTCTTTTGTTGACTTTGGCCATCGCCTCCCCGATCTCCTCGTTGATCCTGCTCTGCTGCGTCGCGAAGCCGGCTTGCAGCTCCCCTCTGAGCATATCCGTGATAGCTACCAGGAAACCTTGTTGCTCAACCGAGGCAGGTGCTGTTGGTCCCGCTTGGCTCGGCGCTCGCCGCTTATGGGGCGAGGCCCCTTCGTGGTCCACTGGCATGCCTTCGAAGAGGGAGTCTTCCACGGTAGCCGCGGGGGGGCTGTCCCCCGGGACTGTCATGGCCTCCGCTGAGAGCACCGCCGACGTAGGTGAAAAAGTGGTGCTCAGGCACTCAGATAGCGTGGGAATCCGCGCGGCCCCTTCTGCGCTGCTATGAGGCGATCCAGCAGGGGCTGTCCCCGCACTTCGTCCCAAGATGCCACAAGCTCAAACAGGTAGGCAATGGTGTGCTTCACCCAGCGTAGGGCTCCTAGGGGAGGTCCGTTGGGCAGCCCGCCTTGAGTAGGGTCGCCAATTGCCCCCGGGTAGCAGTGCACAATCTCCCTCTGGTCCCGCAGATAGGCCGCCGATCACGGTGGGGACCGACCTTGACGATGTCCTCCCGGCGGGCGCTCGCGAGGTAGACAAGTAGTGCTGGCGTCCCCTCCGTACAGGAAGATGGCAAGCTCTGGCGGCAGCACGCTCTCTCAAGGACCGCCCGCGTTGCAGCCCCTGGCAGCTACGGGGGTTCAATCTCTCTCTCTCTCTCGCTCTCCCTCCCCTTCCACAGACCAGAAGGAAACACTCGTGTTTCTTTCTCCCTCTTTCTTTCTTTCCGCGCTCGCTCTCTCTCTCTCTCTCTCTCTCTCTCTCTCTCTCTTGCTCGCTCGCTCTCTCGCTGTTTGTGTTGGAAATCTCGTCGACACCCTCGGTGAACCAGAAGTCGTCATCAGCTTAGGAGTTGCAGGACGGGAGAGGAAGTCACTCCAATAGCACTTCTTGAGGCTCGTAGCCAGTTCTCAAAATCTGAATCCACAAAAAATATTATAACATATACGTACATATATATGTATATATGTATGTATGTATGTATGTATGTGTATATACATGTATATGTATGCATGTATGTATGTATGTACGTATGTGTATATACATGTATATGTATGTATGTATATGT
>CAJNJA010014796.1:0-12039 GCA_905231915.1 Symbiodinium necroappetens | reverse complement strand
CAGGGTTTAGGTTGAGGGGAGCAGTTCTTCGGGGTTCTTCTGGACTTTTACATGCATGAAGATCTTCTACATAGTCAAGGAGATGATTTGCAGCAGCTTCATGACTCCATCTATCAAGCCTAAAGCCTAAACCCCAAACCCTAAACCTTAAGCTCTTAAACCTTCAGGCTTTAACCCGAAAGCCTTAAGCCAGGCCCTAAAAAACGCCTGCAAGAAGGGGCTGCTCAGGCGTTTATGGCCAGCCCGAACCGGTTTAGGGTTTTAGGGTTTATGGTTTAGGGCTCCTTCCCGAATCTTCTGATGAAGCCGCCCAAGAAACCAAGAAAGGCCTGAAGCAATAATTGGAATCAGAATAACCACCGGGCTCACGAGACAGGGTTTTTCTGGCGCTTGCCGATAGTCAGGTTTGTGGGGTTGTTGACAACAGCAGTAATGGTAGGATCGCTGATTGCAGTAGTGACATAAGCCGTATAACACAACAATCATGGTACCAGTTCCCTGCTCCGCTCCGCCTTGGCTGCAAGCGGCTGGCCGCCCGATGTAGCCCGCCACTTTGGAAGCAGAAAGGTCCAAAGGCTCCGGCCTGGAGCCACATGGGAGAGTTCTCTAAATTAGGGTCCCTCTTTACCCTTATAAAAAGGACCCTAAAACGGGAGAGTTCTCTAAATTCGGGTCCCTTGTCGGGTCCTTTTGCACTATCTCTGGCCTCCCTGATTTAGAGAACTAAACACATGGGCAATTCTCTAAAATTAGGGACCCTTTTGGGGTCCTTTTTATAAGGGTGCCGTACTATATTGGGGACCTCAACAAGGACCCGGATTTAGAGAACTACCCATATGCAGACGCACTGCGAATCAAAGATTGCTGCAAGATGCTGGCGCAGCCCAACGAACCGTTTTAATGTAGTGTCCTCTATAATCATAATAAGGACTCGCAAAATAATATACGTATATTAATATATTCTACTACGTATAATCATAATGAGGACCCCTCAAATAATATAGGTAATAATTAAGGCTCCCGTATGAAGCCCCTTGCTTCGGCTGCTGTTGGTTCTTGTTGCAACTATTCATTCGGTTTGGGGTTTGGGGTTTAAGGTTAAGGGTTTAGGGTTTAGGGTAGGGCAAGAGCCTTAGGGTCCGATGGTGGGCCGATGTTTGCGTCAGATCTCCCATCGACACCTTCGTCTTTCGTCTTCGCAGGCTTCGGAACAGTTGTTCCCCTTCAGCACCCACAAGAATCCACACCTTGCATCTAGACAATCTAGGGTGGCAAGAAAAGCTGAACAGTGAGAGAAGCCCCGTGGCACCGGCAGGGGCACAGTAAGATCGGCAGGAGACCGGTTCGTAAGTGTGTGCATTGATCCAATTTCCGCAGTTCGCAAGGCAGCATGTCAACATGTGCTTCCCCCACCCTAAACCCTAAACCGTATGCATACCCACTATCCTGAAAGCCCGAAGTCGGGTGCGAGGGGCGTAGGTGTTGGCTGGACCTCTGCACATAGGTCAGGGCCACGCTTGCCCCACCGTGGCATGGCTGAAGTCACCGATGGTCGTCAACGCACCAGTTTGTTGGCTCCAAGCTTGCTGGTCATTGGATGAAGGATTTCTCCGCAAACTTCCAGGCATGCGCGAGCCTAATCGGACTTGGGTAGAATGTGTTCAGGCAAGTGTTGGCAGACCGTCCTACCGTCACAGGAAGCTACTAGACGCCATCTTCCGTGGCAGAATCTTCATCACCATAGCGACATCACACGCATGCAGGCTTGTCGCTTTCGACATCAAGTTCCAAGCCAAGACGAGGCCCAACCATACCTGAACCGGCATCACAGCCCTTGTCCTCCTTGGGCCTGACAACTGCGGACATGGCAAGCATGTCGAAAAAGAGGAACTTTAGGATGCTGGGTTGAATAGCTCCTTGCCTTTGCGATGTGCAGTGCAGCGTTTCGGAGATGAGGGTGTTGGTCCCATGAACCGCTTCATCGAAGATCATGTGGGATTCATCTTCCGTGGCACATCACGTAAAATGCAGCCCCTTTTCCAGCGCATGAGCCTATGGTTGTCGATGTCGGAGCAGTGCAGGTGAAGCGAAGCGTGCTCGCAACTTGGAAAGAGCAGGAGAAGGTAGAATAGAGGAGGGGCTAAGAAGGGAAGCTCCCGTGCGTCACTGCTTCGAGCATCCCTGAAGCAAGGTGTACTGCTGGGAATGCGTCACTGCCGAAGCGAGTATCACAGGCCCGGCGTGCTCGCTATTCGTCACAGCATTATAAGGGCAAAAAAGTCGACGTGGATAGACCATTCGCATCGCTTTGGCGGCGACATGGTCATCCAGTGAGTCCGTCAGAGTCTCGTTGAGCATATTTGCGAGAGAATGTCACATGCTGTTTCCTCAAGACTTCGCTTGCGGAAAGCAGCCTAGACCATGGCAACAAAGCTGCGCGGGTACATCAAACAAGCGAAATCGATTCATCGGAGGGCCCAAGAGCACCCCAGGAGCAGTCCAAAGAGCACCCCAAGAGCACCCCAGAGGAGCATTCCACAGGAGCACCCCAAAGGAGCACCCCAAGAGCACCCCAGGAGCACCCCAAGAGCACCCCAAGCAGCAAAATGCGACCTATGTGAACTTAGCTCCTCAATCGACACTTGGGCTCCTCCGCATGCCGCCAGCACGCAGAAGGGGCTGGTAGGCTGAGGGTGAAGGCAAGCACTCTTGCGAGCCTCCAAGAAGAAACTCCAGATGCCTCAATATCCCTAAGCTTAACTGGGTTTAGGGGGGTGTGGGTTTGGCTTTTAATCGTATCACTTACCTGCGGTACGCTGAAATGCAGGAGCTTTGAGGCAAGCACTCTTGCAAACCTCTTGCCATGCTCATTGTGGCCAACCGCCTACCCCACAGCCGGTTCATGCAGCGGCAGCTGGGCTCTTGAACAAGATGGAACAGGCTCCTCAACCAAACAAATCACAACCCATGTAGAATTCTTGCATATCGCAGGCAGATGTATAGACACAAACACATACACATGTAATTATATGTATACACACATATAGACATATACATATGGTCATATGGTGTAACGACTTATACGTCCACATAGGTATTTGCGCACGTATTTTTTTAATTGCTTGTACGACAACATCTAAGCTACATGTGAAAGAACAGCTGGGAATAGTGACACTGCAGACTGTTGTTCAGTGTAGAATACCGTCTCACGTGTATATGGGCACATCTGCCACCAAGTAATATGCGTTAAATAGGCACACACACACACACCTAGGAGAGCATTGTACTACGTGGAACTCATACTCGTACATCGTGTTTACTGTATTGCGGAAGCTAATTTACAAAAAACTGCCATGCAGTGTATGTTGTACAGCGCACGGTTCAATTTGCACACATGCAAACACAAATGTCTTCGTATTTAGAAGCGACGAAGTGCAGTCAAGCGCACGTGTGAGCATGTATATATATATATATGTGTGTGTGTGTGTGTTCCGGACGATGACAGAATCGGGAATTCAGAATACCACCGCAAACCACCAGCCCAGTCAAGTCTTGAGTGAAGCAAAAGCACTTCTCTGCTTGAAACCTTGACTGCACATGCCGGAAAAGTCTGCCTGCAAAATCTGCAAAAGCCATGAAAACCTGAAGCCCTATCGCTATCGTGGCCTCGAGCATGTCGACAAGCGCAGCCCGCAGTGCTTCCGTCGAGGGAACCTTGGTGGCACCCTCCGGTATCGAGTCTAGGAAGGTCCGAAAGAATTACAGTAGCTAGCAGCGCGTAGATAACGACCCTGGAAGGGGCAGAAAACATTTTGGAGCTGTCGAAGTCTTTGTGGAGGTTGTTGCTTTCGAATGAGCACCTCCCCACGAACCCTGTAGTTTCTGACAATTTGCAACAGCGCAATGAAAGCCCCCTGCGTCCCGCACCAAGCAGCCTCTGTCCAGGCTGGCATTTCATGATGCTGTCGGGTGAACAACTGCTCCAAGAGCTGCTTGGATTCAGCCAGCCACCTCTCCTGACGGGCTTTTAGGCCTGAGGGCTCTAGGATTCCGTCTGTAGGGCTCAGGGACTTCGACTTTACATTCCGAACGTCCCGAAACGGGCATACACTGCGCCAACTCGACATCAATACCCAAACACCCAAGACAGGCTGCCTGCAGACGCGACCGATCGCTCAGGCGCCAGAGGAGGTGCAAAGAAATCAGCAGCGCATGTAGGTTCTCAGGAAAGCCAGGCTGAAGTAATGTAGTTGCTGCAATATTTTGAATACTGTGTTGGGGTCTATTGTATGAAAACCATAATGAGGAACCCCAAAATCAAAATAGTATGGCGAATTATATGGGTCCCGGCTTGATGGCTTCCTGGGGGTGTGGTAGACACCGTGTCATCCCTTGGAGCTTTCTGGGCTTGGGGCCCTGGAGATTTAGGCTGTTTTTGGGGGGCAAAACCTCCTTTTTGAACCCAGACTAGCACGGTTTAGGGTTTAGGGGGTTAGGGGGTTTAGGGTTTAACAGACTTTGCCAATCAGCTACCCCTAAACCCTAAACTCAGCCACGCTTTCGACTCTCACTCTCGCACAAGGCAGGCGAGGTTCCACACAGGTCCATCACGCGAGAGACTGCTAAGGCAGACTTGCTTAAACACCAGAACCTGACTAAGCCATGAACCACCCGAAGGGGCCCCAGCCCGGTGCTATCTCCCCGAAGACATTGTTCCTGCAACGTACCGATGAGTGATCGGTCTCCACAGTAAAATACGAGCCTAGACTGGCAAAGCCGGTTGGGGAGCTACACATCCCAATAGATTCAGAACTAAGCCCCGGCAACACGCAGGTAAGTACACATTCCTGCTTGTCAGTCGAACGGCGGCCATTTTGCAAAGCATATGTAGGTCTACTAAAACCGAGGGCTCGGAGTTTTCACGATGACACCAGACTAAACAAAGGTAGGACGGTTAAGGGGTTTAGGTTTTAGGGTACGGGTAAACTGGAGAGCCAAGAAGTAGGGAAGAAGCTCACAATTCAAAGTCGATATGATCTCGTCAGAGCTTCCTCTTTCCTCAGGTGCGAAGGAAGGCGCAGCCATAAACACGGAGACGTGCGGGAATATCTCGCTCTGAACACGAGCGAAGAATCATGCATTCTTCAGGGTAGCCACAACAATACAGATTTCAGCAAACAGGAGTGATGGTGTCTTTCTTCAGAAGACACAGCCATCAGCGACAAGCGAGGCCTTTCTTGCCATGCCAGTTGCCTAGCTGGGTTTCGACGAAAACAGATACAGCCAAAAGCCCTCTTTTCAACCGGGTTGATACCTACTTTTAATCTTACCATAAGTAGCTCGCTTCTGAATGCTCTTCTTTGACCACGTGAGAATTTTTGGACCTGGTTTCGCACTACCTTGCTGAACGGGGTAGTGAAGCTAACCGGTGCACATATTTGCATATCAAGTGACGTATCGTTCCAGTTGCTCCTCCATCGTGCCGCTACACGCGCAGGAACAGCTCAATACCCCCAGTCACTGGTGCGGCATATTTAATCTCTGCACTTCTTTCTGCATGATAGCCCCTCGTTATGCGCGAGCTTTACACTGTTCCGCCAAATGCCGGGTGTCCTCGTCAAAGATGTCAACTGCGTCGTCCCGCCAGTGCCGGTGGCAGCTTGGGCAGTCCAGCCAACAGCAGCCGCACTGGAGTGTCTGGAAACCCTGGGCCAGCTCGTGCATCCAGAGCAGCACTAAGCGTAATGATAATGATACTTACAGTACTAACAATAGCAGGTCGCACCTGGAGCATTCTGAGCATACTGTCTACATCAGACGGTTGTCTCGAATCGACCTTGGGCGTCACGTGTCTCGTGATGTTGATGAACATGGTGTGATGCTTATGCTGATGCTGTCGAGTATGGCACTTAGTCCGCATGCACGTGTTGCCTGTGCACTTACCAGACGCACTCTTTCGCGATAGGAGCCGTTACTTGTGCTCGTAGTCTGTTGCTTGAACTGCTAGTACTATTCCTTGCTTTATCACGTTAACCCGATTTCATCACATGGCCATTTGCTTTGTCGGCCAGTCTTCGATGTCTCCTGCCTCCAGATTCAAACCCCAACAGCAACAATCACAGCTGACAGTACTACTAGTATGGAATTCAGCTTTGTTCAACCAACATCTGTCCTCCGACATCTATCTATATATATATATACACATACATACATACATACATACATACATACATACATACATACATACATACATATATATATATATGTATATATATATAATCATATATGCTCTCACAAAGGCACGGGAGTTGCACGCTATGCTGGGCTTAAACCGCTGATGCTGTATCTTTTGTGGACGGCCGCCCAAAAGAAGGAAGGAAGATTTCTCAGTTGGGAGGGGTACCGTAAATCCCAGCTAAACCCGTAGCCAAGCCCCAAAATCAAAAACTGGCAAGATATCGAGATGGGAGAAGCTAAGCCCCGTGCGCAGTACACGCATGAGTAGTGCCGCGCCGCACGTGGGCACCCCGCGTACATGCATGGAAAGGACATGGCCCAACTCCACAAGACTCGTCTGTGCGTGTTGTCTGAATGTGTCTGATTCCGACAATTTGGTAGGACGAGTAATCGTAAAACCATTGTAATTTAACCAGGTTGGAAATTTTTACAACAAGCCCGGCCAGAAGATCTTGAAGCTTTGGGTTCTGACCTGTTTAGTCATCGTACAAGATAGTGAAAATGGTGAGAGTCTTAATCGGCACAATAGGGCGTGGGATAAGTCTCCACGTCTAGCCAGTGCTGTCTTATATATATATATATATATAATCCACAAAATAAAGAATATATACTGTACGTCGTAAATGCAGGGGATTTGGAGTTTTTGGGGACGCGGCCTGACGGCCATGAGCTCAAGAGCCTGATGTCTGCAAGTCGATGACAGGCCGGGGCGCCATCTGGATCAGGATCCGCTGTGCAAAAGACCAAACGCACGGCCTAAGCCTGAAATCCTAGAAATTAAAAACGACAAGGCCCAAACAGCACAATCCTTCACATTCCTGTCTCGTTTCGAAAAGACCTTGAGATTCTTGCTCGAAGGTTTTTTTGCGAACCCATGAATCATGATGGTGTTGTGGTTTTGTTGGCGCCCGCATGGCCAGTCTGGGGGACCCGCTTGGCAAGTTACGCGTTACTTCGTACTGCGACATCCTGGTTTTGGGGGGCGGTACACCAGCAGTAATAGGACCCCTCAAGCCCAAAAACCCAAAACCGTGGGACTACTTGCAGCACCCATCTTTCCCAGCTAGCAGATGCGTCTCGATCGCTTCTTAAGTCGAAGAGCGATTTCCGGAATGCCCCTGGGCGTCTTCAACGCCCCAAAGGGAACATTCGATCATCTGCAACTGGAGGTTTCCTAGAAGGGTAGTTCTCTAAAGTAGGGTCACCTTTTGGGGGTCCTTTTTATGAGGGTGCCGTACTATAATTGGGGACCCAAAAAGGGACCCTAAGTTAGAGGACTGCCCAAAAAGAGGGCGGCAGAACGGGTGGTCGCCGTCCTTGCCGGCCCTTCCCAAGCTCCTGATCAAGACCCTCAGACTGCAAGACTTAGAGCAGCACCTGGACAAATCTATCCCTAAACCCCAAACCCTAAAAGCCCTAAACCCGAAACCCTAAAACCCTAGAGCCCTAAATCTATCATATCCTGAACCCACTTAACTGTTTAACCCCAAGGGGTCTTGACCCTGCATAGCCCGGCGGGTAACAGGGATCTACAGCCGCTTGGGCCTCCAGCCACGAGCCCGGTGGTAGCAAAGCCCTTGAAACTAAAGCCATGGATCTGGGTTTAGGGTTTAGGGTTTAGGGTTTAGGGTTCAGGGAAATCTAAGCCCTAAACATATAGCAATATAGCTACTTCTCTAAATTAGGGTCCCCTTTTTGGGTCCCAGAGAAAGTATGGGTGCCAAAACAACAACCCTAAAAGGGGCCCTAATTTAGAGAACTACCCATGTAGGGCGCTGAGCCAGAGCCCGGAGACCTTGAGGCATAAACTCCTTTACGGTTTAGGGTTTTATGGCTTAGGGTTTAGAGTTTAGGGTTTTGGGTTTAGGTTTTTAGGGTTTTGGGTTTAGGGGTTAGGGCGCATACAAAACAGCACCTACACGTGGAAGACGCCCTCAGCTGTGTCCACATCTATCTCTTGTTCACCCTCGACCCTAGACCTGTTTAGCGCCATAAACGATACATCCTGGAAGCCATGTCAAATGTGACAGCTGACGGTGTAAGAAAGAACTTAGGGCCTGCCTTCCCAATCCTGATGTCTCTACTCCTGAACCAACACGAATATTCAGGTGCCTAAGGCCCCTGTGCAAAACGCACACTACGTTTTCACATTACGTCAACCCAGTCCCCATCACTGTTTTAAACCCTGAACGGCCCTGAACCCTGAATACTTATCTTCAGGAAGACCTTCACGGTTCCCGGCAGCAATCAACGAGGATCCCTCACTAAGCACATAACAACCCATCTCACGCCCATGCCCTCAAGGTGATGGGTAGCAAATCTTGACGGTAGCTCACGTGGCAGAGACTTCAATATCAAGGCCATCGAAGACTACACTCGCTCGTATAGCTCCGGGCGACTTCTAAAAGGCTTCAAGGCTTTAAAAAGCCGGTGTTGGAGTGAAGGGAACTCTAAATGCTTCTCAACGTTGCGATGTGGGATCGGTGTTTAGTTTCTCCAGCATTTCTTACATTCCTTATCTAGCAATCACTACAGCCACGGGCCAAAATGTCAATGTGGCATTGACCCTGAACCTAACTTGAACCGATTCCCTGTTCAGCTATCTTTCGTAACATCTCAATCTAAACGTGACGTGCCAGGCAGTGCGACCGACGTAATTTAAACCTCATCACAGCCAAAACCTACACATTAAAGCCCACGAAGCACAACAACCCAACGCAAAGGTTTGGGGTCTATGGGTTTTAGACTGTTTTAGATTCTACGGGTTTTGGTAAAGAACTGAAGCATGAGGATGCCCCGCCTCAGGGTGCTTGAGTCTTAGCCCTTAGGCCTTCGCTCGAGTTTGAGGGCCTTGGTAAGGCACGGGAACAGACGACCCCAAGCAAATAAAGCATGCTGTTGAACAGTTGATTAAAGCTTTATGCCCTTATACCTCAAACTCAAATTCCCTGAATCTAAACCCTAATCCCAAAACTACCGGGACCTACTCTGATTCTTGCCATCGGCGCTGAAGCCGCGATGTCGTCCGGGCAGGCGGGTGGCTGGTGGGAGGTTCCCGAATATCTCCCGTCACAACCCGAATCAACCCAGAAATCCTGCCCTAAACCCTAAACCCCAAAACCTTGAACCCTAAACCTTAAACCCTAAACCCTCATTTCCAGCCCTTGGAGGAGGCCGAGCCCTCGAAGAACGCCGAGACATTTCGGAAACTCCCGCTTGCTTGGTCTCCATGGCTTGGCAATAACCTGCCTCCCTTCTTCTGGCTTGCTTCCGTAGCTGCTGGGGCTTAGGGTTTGGGGGTTTAAGGTTTAGGGTTCAGGGTTTTGGGTTTTCTGGGCGCGGGGTATTTGCTTCTCCACGGCTCAGTTTTCTGGGCTCCGTCGAGCTAAGTCCCTGTGCACCCAAGCCCACAAAACCTGCCAAAGTCCACACGCCAATCCCTGTGCCGGAACTGCTTAAGCCTTAAGCTTTCGATCGGATGAACTGATGGAAAAATCTCGTCAAGCTGGAAGAGGGGAGCTTAGAACTCCCGATGTCGGGGAGAACCCTGGGATGCTCTAAAGCATCGCAAAACAGATGGCGCTGGATGTCTGGCTTGGGATGACCAGCATCAATATTGCTCTTCTGGTTGTGGCTGTGACTGATTGAGTTTATTGTCGTTTTTAAATGTTGGTCACACTAGTAGCAGCGACAGCCCTGCGGTTAAACCTGACGGCAATTCTTGCATTTTGTCGTAGTTCGCAGCGGTGCAGTGTTACTGAAGTGGCTGCTTTTGTGACCATCATGATTCCTGATGGCCAAACATGCAGGCCTTTCGCCACGTAGCAATATCCGAAACCATTCAAGCAACCGGACGAAGTGAGGAGGAACTGAACGGCCCGCTGAACTTTATGTAGTTGTAACTCAGCATGCATCATGCTACTCTTCCTTGATGTAGTGGGACCTGGATGAAGAACACCCAACATCCGCAGCAACAGAACTCAATGCATCATACGACCACACATGACCCATGCGTCATATACCTCCGTTCGCAGCCAGACGCCCTTTGCACCTTAGAAATTCTACAGCACTCGAGATCCCCCTGCGCAAGGCCAACACCTTCTAGGCGTTGGCGGTTTAGGGAGCTGGGTTGTTCGCTTCTCGTTTTGAGCTGGGGAGGTCTTCCGATCTAAACACACAACGATTGTGGGCACTTGTCAGCAGGACATAGAGTAACTATGCCATCACTCCACCTACGTATTTATACTTTTCATTACATCTAGCCATGAGTCTTCAATCTAGGGAGGCTTCGCATTCGTAGTGGCTGCATGCTGGGAATCTCGGGCACTCATGTGCAGACAGGCCTGGCCAGGGTACCTGGGTTGTGCCTACGCATGTTCTATGACACCAAGGCACGGGAACCCAAGATGCTCACAACTCTGTGTGTGTGTGTGTACGTGCATACATACCTGCATACATACATACATACATACATACATACATACGTACATACATACATACATACATACATACATACATACATATTATATATACATACACATACACATACACATACATACATTATATAACAGTGGTGTTTGTTTTTGTATGTGTACCTAAATAACCTTACGGACCAGGCCGTAAAGCAGAGGCGCTATACACACTATAGACTGACTTTCCAGCGACTAGCAGATTTCAACCGAAGCCGGCACCAAAAAGTGCCTTAAACAACACTGAACTTGAGACATTCAGAGCCGAACCGAAACTTTCAAACCCTGAGAAAAAGATTCCGGGTTTTGGGGTTTGGGGGACCCTTCAGCGTTGTCTGGGTCAAGGATTTAGGGTTGAAGGGGTTTGCGCGGTTAGGCCTGAACCTCTAAGCCCTCAACAACGCTAGGTAAAAAGTGGAGGCATGCTGCGTATCACCTACAGTAGCACTTCCCCTTGCACTTGCGGTATCGCCACTGAAGGACGGGGATGGAGCACATGAGTGTCCTGGAATATGCTTTGGGTCTGAGACTGCGGAATGCTCCAGCGCGCTACGGCTGAAACATATGTAGCGGTTGCGGATCTGTGCCGGTTTCAGGGCTGTATGGCATAACATCGGAATAGTTAGACCTGGCGCAGCCTGACATGAGACCTATCAAAGGTCCTAAGCATGTGCCGTCCCAGCACCAGTATGATGTTCGTGTAAAATCGGGTAGAATTCAAGCACAAGACCGTAATTAGGAACCTTGGCTCGGACAGAGTGCACATCCTAAGGTTCATCACAAGAGCCCGTTTCAGAACCTTCGTGCTACATATAATCGAAGCCTGTGGAGCTGCTGAAGTGGGACAGTTAGAAAGATATGCTCGCGAACATGAATGTTGGTTCGGCAAGACTGCACGCCACAGCTTCGATGACTAAGAAGGCATGGGAGCTTCAGGAAATGAAGGATCCCTACTACAGCAATAATAATCGGAATACAAATAATGCTATCAATACTGCTAATGATGAAAGCAATAGTAACACTCATAGCAAGCAACAACCTGGTAGCATTGATATCGATATTGAGGTCATAAGAAAAGATAATACGATCACGAATGCCAACAACAACAAGAACAAACCTGCTATGTGTGTGTATATATATATACTGAGAGATAGAGAAACGTAAGCAAATACATAAACACTCTGTGTATGCATGTATGTATATGTGTGTATGTGTGTATGTGAGTATGTATGTATGTATGTATGTATGTATGCATGTATGTGTATGTATATGTATATGTATAATGTCCGTATGTATGTGTATCTGTATATGTATAGGTATATGTATAGGTATA
>CAJNJA010014794.1:0-12040 GCA_905231915.1 Symbiodinium necroappetens | reverse complement strand
ATGTATTCATGCATGTATGCATGCATGCATGTATGCATGCATGCATGTATGCATGCATGCATGTATGCATGTATGCATGTATGTTATGTGTTATCTATGTATGCTTACACACACACATACATACATACATACATACATACATACACACCCTAGAAAGAAGGAGGCCACACCTTGCAGCTTATATGCAGTCGTTTCATTGCAACCGATGGCCACGTGGATGTGTGCAGAGTGGGCATGTCGGAGAAGCACGGTATAAAGCTTAGGGGCCGGATAGGTCATTTTGAATGTGTTTGGCACAGATACTCCTACCATGATTAAAAGGTCAACGTTGTGGGCTGCGAATGACATGCACGCTTGTGCAGGTGTCTCCTCATTTCCACCGTGAGAAGCGCCCAGAGAAGGTCCCAAAGACCACCATGACCTTAGCTTTTGATGAGGAGGGCGAGGAGATGCAAGTTGATGCTGAGCCGGACCTAGGGCACAAGATCTTAACCCCATTCATCATCAAGGCCACCGTGACTTTGGTCAACCACCACAAAGTGGTGCTGACCAATCCGGAGAAGCATGCCCAGTCGACCTTGTCCGAAGCCGTGGATCACATGACGGACGTCCTGCGCCACTCCTTGCGAGAGGAGAAGAATCGCATGATCGCCGCCAAGCGGAAGGAAAAGGAACAGGCCCTGCCCGACGACATGGACGGAATGCTGGACGACGACTTCAACTTGGCCCTCTCAAACGCCCTAGCCGAGGCCAGTCCTGAGGAGGAAGCGATGATGGAGGCACTCTATGAGCGGATTGAGGGTTCACGAGCCCTAGAGGCCTAAATGAGGCCAATTGCCCGCAAACCAGGCTCCTTGCTTTCAATGTTTCCATGCAGAGTCTGGCAGTGTCTCTATTAAGTAACGCAGGTTGCAGTGGATCGGTCCCAACACGGCATGGCTCAGCGTGATACATTCCATTCCTCCAGCGGTTTTTTTGCATGTGCGACCCAGCGACCCCTACTTTTTGAAGCAACACCTTTCCCTTTCAAAGGGCGAGAAGGGCAGTAGCCACGTCTTGGAGTGTCTTGGAGTGGTTGGGAGGAGCTGCCTGAGGCTCTAAGTCAGAGCCTGGGAGCCCAATATCAAATCAGACTCAGGCTGGTATTTTATAATATATGATACTATATTATATATGTTATAAGCGAGCAGCTACCATTTGCTGCCCTACGTGCATCGCAACCACCTAGACGATTTCAGATGTTTCGAGCTGCATGTTCCTAGCCGAGGCCCAAGCAAGTTATTGCTTGCAGGGTCCATGATCCATGATGCTGTTTCTTGGGCACGGCTCTATTCACCATTCGTTGGCTGCGAAGAAGAGAGCCGCCTACGTATCCAAACATGCCACATGCCTTCTGGAGACGAGGCCCCCACACAAGATGGCAGAATGCTCAAGATCCAACTTCGGAGGTCAGGAGCTGCACAACAGCTGCAGCACGTTCCATACAGGAGCCACCGGTGGGCGGCAGACTGCCCCAAAAAGCATGCCGACATCCACCATGCGGCTGATGGCGATTTCTGTATTAGTCTCTTCGGGCTCCGTTTATGCAACACTACTAGACTTGTTTGCCCGGGCTCCCATTGACTTTCCGTGTCAAGGCCGCGTTCGGGGAAGGTGTAGGCGTTAGGGTTTAGTGGTGTTTAGGGCTTCAGGCTTAACTCGGCCTTACCGGGCAAGACTGCGAGAGGCTTGGATAATCTTGGATGCAGAAAAGGCTTTAGGGTTCTTGCACTCTGCAAGCTCTTTCGATCCACTAGTTACTTTTGCTGTGCGGAACTCTGGGGGTGTTTTTGTGCAGCATGACAGCGTGGGAGTTTCATAGAGCAGCTTCGGAAATAGGAAAATGCACCGAACAAATTCTGGATCCAAACCGGAATGCATGTATGAGGATGCGTGCATGAGGTACTGTGCCTCCTATTTTCTGTAACCTCCAAAGACCCTAACCCTAAGCCCTGTAAGTTTCCAATCAGGACTGCAACCTTGACTGCCAGAGTGGCACGCCTTTGGTCGCGGCTGCGGGTGCGGGTCACGAGAAGGCTCCGGAAGCTTGAGAAGCTTGGAATAGTCAGGGAACCAGGCATTCCGGTCTTGTTGTATTTCATCTCATGCTTTAAGTCGAATAAGGTATTCAGGTCTTGTACTTCACTTCAAGTTCTAGTTCGTTGCGATGTGAGCTGCAGGTGCCAACCGCTGTGCAAAGATGGTTCGGCCGTAGGTGCTTGTTTCTTAGCCGTGGCATGTCATTGACATTTGTGTGGAGCTTCAGGCGACCGCTTCCATACAAGGAGTTCGCCCTTCGGGCTGCAGCAGAAAACGTCGCAGCTTTTCTATGTGGGGTTCCGTGTAAGGTGCCCCGTCGCAAGAGACCCTGCGACACCCTGCCTCAGATAAAGAAACCTGCACTTTCAAGCCGCAGCCTCTGTCCGAAATTCGGCGTGAAGCTGAAGCGTTAACTGAAACTTGTATAGGAATTTAAAGCCTAGGTTTAAGCACATAGCCATCAAGTTAACCCTTATTATGAATAGTAAAACGATTATAAATCATACCAACACTATTTTTTCCTACGAATGCTAATTTATTATTATTACTATATTGCTACTATTAGGGTATTAACACTAATACTAATAATAATCTGATTATCAGGACGAATACTCATCTGAAGAGCAGGTTGTCGAGCTGCTTGTCTCTCACGCTGCAGACGTGAACAGGATGCTTGGAGAGCTCAGATTTGTTTCTGTCCGCCTGGGGTGTAAATGTCTCATTGGGTTGACGAGGTTAAGCATGTAAGCTGTAAAGTGCCAATGTCTGATTCTGCTGGATAAGGCTAATGTCACGGTATATTCACCGCAGGATTCGTAGCATTGTCCTTGCAAAGCTGTGACGTTCAACATCCAGGGCTTTCTGCTGCAGCATGCACATACTTCAGACTGGTGGACCCATGAATAGAAGAGGGCCTAGCTGGGTACATGTAGACTGTAGACCGTCCAAGGAGGAACATCTCTGGCACAGCGTTGGTTGCCGCTTCTTCCGCCGGGCACTTGGAGGCGCCTTGATGATTCATACCTGCTGTTGGGCTCACCGGTGTTTGTCCCATCACAACGGTACTAGTACGTCTAACAGATCATAAGAGGATGATCAGGGGCCGTGAATCCCGGAGGAAGCAAGGCAAGACCCTGCTGTCCTTGCATTTCCAGATACTTGCGGGGTCGTCGACTCGGAGATGGGAACTTGCCGGGACAGGTCCTTTGAGTGTCGATGAACGATTTAGGGGTTAGGGTTTGTAAGTTTGTCGGGCTTCAGCGGTCGCCTTCAGGTTGTTAATGCTCTTCTTGCGGCCGCAGCCGACGTCGACAAGGCAGGAATCTGCTAGAGGCGCTTTTTTGCAATCACGGGGCTGTGTTCCGAGAGCATGAGCCGCGGATTCATTTATCGAACACAGACTCGGACCCTGAGGTCTGCATACGTGGTACTGCCTTGTCAAGTGCAGCGGCGGCAGGCCACTACGACATTGTTTGCAGGCCCGGCACAACATGCCAGCCACGACCCGCAAAGCAAGTTTCCAAAACACACTAGTGTGTAAGCCTTTTTACTATAGGCCAACACAAGCCATCCATTAGTTATTTGCAAAAACTCGGAAACACACATGTACATATGTATATATACATATATGCAGTTGGGCCGACAGGTAGATATGTAGATATATTTCTATATAGAGAGACGGATAGATAGGTAGGTAGGTAGGTAGATAGATAGAGAGGTGGAGATACACATGCAAACATACTTATAAACATGTATATGTATACATACAACATATAGAGACAGAGAAAGATAGACCGCATGAATTTTATAGCAAATTTACGGTATCAGCCACAAAAAGAATCAAACATGCATGCGTGCATTCATGCGGACAGACATACGTACATGTATAGCATACATTATTTTGGAGGTGTGCATAAACCTACATATACTCACATATTTTTCAAACAGCGAACGCACACATGCACACCGACAGAAAGACTGCATGCATGTAGCATGCATGCACGTGTGTACCTATCTATCTATCTATCTATCTATCGATCTATCTATCTACCTATCTATCTATCTATCTATGTATGTATGTATGTATGCTGCAAGTATGTACGTATGTATGTATGCATGCATATATGCATGTATGCATGTATGCATGTATACAGGTATGCAGGTATGCATGTATGTATGTATGCATGTATGTATGTATGTATGTATATGCATGTACGCATGTATGTTTGCATGCATGTATGTATGTATGCATGTATGTATGCATGTAATGTAATGTATTGTATTGTATTGTATTGTATTGTATTGTACTGTACCGTACTGTACTGTACTGTACTGTACTGTACTGGTATGTATGTATGTATGTATGCACGTACTTATTTATGTATGTATGCATGTATGCATGCATGCATGTGTTAATGTAATGTAAGGTAATGTACTGTCTGTCTGTCTGTCTGTCTGTCTGTCTGTATGTATGTATGTATGTATGTATGTATGTATGTATGTATGTATGTATGTGTGTGTGTGTATGTGTGTGCGTTTGTGCAGAACTGCCTGTTTCCACACACACACACACACACACGCACATACACAAACTCAACTTGTTTGTGTGTGTGTGCGTGCAAACTGGCAGTCCTGCACGCACGCATGGACGTTCGATATTGCTTGGCTAACTAACTGTTGGAAGCTAGACCGATAGATGCGTGGATGTATAGATAAATAGTTTGATAGGCCGTGAGACAGATAGATACATGAAATAGTCCACTATACACAAATGAATATAAATGTAAATATAAAAGCACGTCTAAATATAGATATAAGCAAAAGCATAAACATAAATATGAATATAAAAACACATAAAAATATAAATATAGATATAAGTATAAGCATAAACATAAATATGAATATCAATATACATTTAAATATAAATATAAATACAAACATAAATAAATAGATAGCTAGATAGCTAGTTAGTTAGGGCGAGATAGATAGATGGGTAGATAGATAGATCGGTAGACAGGCAACTGGAAGGAGCGATCGACCGACAGATCGACAGGCTTGTCGGTCGGTAGGTAGGTAGGCAGGGTAGGCAGGTAGGATAGGTAGGTAGGTATCGGTAGGGGGGGAGTTGAGGGAGGGAGAGGAAGGTAAATAGCTAGATAGGTAGACAGTATGTAAATAGTAGAAAGGTGGATGGACAGATAGTAGGATCGATCGATAGATAGGTGGATAGGTAGCTGCATAGTTAGATATGTCCTCCAGGTACGTAGATAGGTAGACGGAGAGACAGACATACACACAGATAGTAATAGATAGATACTTGGGGAAATATCGGCATAGTCTGTGGGTATGATTAGGTAGGTAGATACTGTTGGCTAGGTAGGTAGACCGTTCGGCCGGTAGACAGATAAATTTGGATGGATATAGATCCACATCACATGCACATTGAGAGTGAGAGGGTGTGTGCGTGTGTGTGTCTGTGTGTGTGTGCATGCATGCATGAAGTCTATAGAAAGCAGGCTTGAATTTCCATGGATAGGGCAAGGGGACATCACTGCGCTCGCAGGCTCGTGGAAGCTTCCGCCAACATCCGCAACTCTTCGATGACCCTTGTTTGCGTTTGTGCGAGTTTTGCTCATGCTGGGTTTTAGTATGGTGCAAGGGGCTAAAAGACTTGCACATGAGGACTACCGATGTTTTTTGCTCAACTAGTTATCATAAGATTTCCCAAGCCCCTGTTCCAATTATTCAGTCCCTTCAGCCATCCCCTCAACCCGAAACCCTAAAGAAAAAGCAAACCGAACCATGCTAAACTACTAACCCTAAGCCCGTAAACCCCTAATCCCGAAGCCCCTAAACCCTGAACCCCTAAACCCTAAACTCCCTTGAGGGAGTTTCGGCTATTACCCTGCAGTTGGAAAAGGGCCCGCAAAAAAAAAAACGCCCTTGCTGAGTGCTTACACCCTAAACCCTTAAACCCTAACCCCTTAAAGCCGAATCTTAGGAGCGCCTGGGATCCCGCGGAAGCCGCTGCCTCCGGCGGCCACTTTGAGATCGCGCGGATGCTGCGCCACGATAGCCTCATGGAGGCTCGCAACTTCACTGTAGGCTTTAGCGGTTTCGGGGTTTAGGCTGGTTGCGAGAGTCCTGGATGCAAAAGGGTTTATAGGCAATTACGGGGCTTAAAGGGTTTGTAGCGTTTAGGGGTTTAGGAGTGTAGGGGCGTAATTAGGGTTTAGCGGTTTAAGCTTTATAGGGTTGTTTTGGGGGTTGGGGTCAGGGGTTTAGGGCTTGAGGGCTTAAGGTTTAGGGGTTTAGGCTTAGGGTTCAGGGGTTCAGGGTAAAGGGTTTAGAGTTTAGCCTCATGGAGGCTCGGCCGGGCTGGGCTGGCTGAAGAACAGGGACTGCCTTTAGCAGCGACAACTTATCTTTTTCCAAGGACCTGTAGGAGGTAGTCATGATAAGGGATCCTAAAAATCGTAGGGTCTTCTAGGTTCCAGGTAGAACTTACAGCGTTTAAAGAGAACCTCATGGAGGCTGGGCCTTAGGTTTAGAGTTTCCGGCCTCATGGAGGCTCGGCCACAATCAGCGTTTTATAGAGTTGAGGGATCGTAGGGTTCCCATGGGCCCTGGGGCTGATAGGATCGGGATCACGGGTTTCATCGGCTCATGGGTTGAGGGTTTACTGGGCCACTTCAGAGATGACAAAACCCCCGAGAGCATTTTTTGAAGTAGATGCGCCCGTACTTTGAGAGCAATAGAATTCCCTGTAAAACGATAAAAGCATAAAAGAACAATAACCAATGTTCGTAACATGAGCTCAGATACAGTCCCAAAGCCCTGTAAGACAATAAGAGTAGATTAAATCGATAACCATGTTAAGGGTCAAGAAATGGGGTGGTGGGTTTTCACGCACCCTCACTTGTGGCTGAGAAGAGAAATTCTGGAACATATCCCTCAAGCCTTATAGTCTCCTGTAAGATTGATGGTCCTGTTTATATCTCTCTATATATACACACACACATATATATATACACACACACTGTTTATGAGGCTTCAGGTCCCAGGCGTGGATTTATTTGTGGTTTAAGATCTAGGGCCCGGGGCACAGGCTTGCAGTCAAGGCTGTGCTTCGCATTCTGCTTTGGATTAGGCGTTCTGCCCCAAGCTAGGAAGCATACACCTGTTTGGGACTTGTGGTTGGCAGATCCACCGGGCCTCGGGCTTGGGTTTCGCGTTCCAAACTTAGGGTGATGATTATATATATGTATATATATATTTTTTTTTCCGGGCTTCAGGGTCTAGCCGGGTCTTGCTGGGTGTTGGTTGTCAGGAACTAGTTTGGCGGAGCAGAGTTTTGCATGGGCCCGGGCAGCATGGGCTGGCAAGACTTAGGTGTAGTACTATTGCGGTTACTTTCCTGTGCTACCATTGACACATGCAGCCAATTGACCAAAAGGACGATGACTGTCACGACGACGATACTGCAGTTTTCCATTGCCGGGGAAGGGTACTTAGGCCCTCTGTTTGTCGATGCCGGAGCGCTCCAACTCATGCTTCGACCGCAGGAGCTGGGGTTTATCTACACGACCTCCTGCTGAGCAATGCTGAGCACCACTAAACAGGTCGCGGCTCTGAGTGAGACGAAGGAGGTCGCGGTGCGTTGCCCTAGCCCTTGTAACTCATAGCCAAGGCCCGTTACGAAAGAGAAGGGGGATACTGTGGTTATGTGCTCAAGTCTGCACCGCTGCATCATCGTCTCGGCTTTAATGGGAGACAAATGCACCCTGTGTAGTTTGGGATCTTCACATCCTGGTCCCTGCGTTGTAAGCAGCCGAATGTGAAACAATCACTGTACCCCACCATCGTCGTAGATACCGGTGCGACAGTTAGAAGTTCTGACCTGTTCCGGAGGGACCCGAATGTTGTGAACCTTTCTCTTCAGTCTCACATCCCCCTTCCCGTGGCAACACCGGCTAGAATACATTCTTACTCTCACTCAAAGCTGGTTGGCACCATAAGGTCTTAAGGCTATGTGGCCATCATCTGTGCCATACTGGTACTCTAAGCAGGCAAACAACAGTGCTGGCTATGCTCGGCTGTCACAGAAGTAGTAGGAGGAGGAGGAGCATTGCGTTGAACATCGTCCGAAAGCTTCAGAGTTGTCTGGCGCCGAAGCCGCGGGAAGTCCGGGGATCCGCAGAAAACCTTGCCGGCAACCGGCGCAAGAGAAGAGCGAGGTGGATCTGGGTCGAATCTCTGTGTAGGGCCTTTGACTATTTTGGGATATAGGTTCCCTCGGGGCTTAGACTTGCATGCAGCTTGAAGAGTTTGTAAGACAACCACAATCACCCACGATCATTGTCACAGTCATAAGGATGCCCCCAAACAAGGCCGATCGTCATCATCCGTTTTAAAGTGCGACAGGTTCGTGTAGTGCAGCTCGCGGCAGCTGGAGGTCCTTCAGCTGTCGCCCCAGGGACTTCTTCTAGGACTGCACCATGCCCCTATACTAAAACCCTGCACCCTGGAAGTCTTATTATCGTAGCCGCTGTAAGGAACCTGCATAAGCAATAACTTACCTGTTTAATCGTCCGGGTTTGTGTCGCAGGCATGCACCGGCAGCAGAGTATCCGCGCTTCCCAGGAAGTGGGTTCTGCCGTGGCTCCTGCCGATCATGATGGTGCAGACCTCAGGACTTCAGGTTTGAGCTTTAGGGTCCAGGGTCGAGGGTTTGTCGAGGGTTTATGTATGTGGATTGAGGCTGAAGAGGTCAGTATGAATCAGTTAATGTTCTTTGGGCTTGGGAGTTTCGGATGCCTTGGAGTCTCAGCTTGTGATTCTGTTGGCCCTGGCTGTAGGTGTCAGTTTGCGTGAGGTTGGAACAGGGTGCATAATTTTCTGAGCCCTTGCGCAAACCCAGAGAGCTTGAGGTTTCGTGGTATTTCGTGTCGTTGGGCAACAGAGTACGCGGCGAGCTCACATTGACATGTAGTCAGCAACCTTCATGTCAGCTGCCGTTCTGGTTCTCACATCTGTGCCTTCAGACCCGAACTCCAGCCTAATAACGCCCTCATATCCTGATTTATTACAAGGCCCCAAGAAACCGGGATCCTTGAGGGACCCGCGAGCTCCACCGAAAGCACCCAATCTGCCAAAGCGCAACGGAAAAGGCACCGAGAGGGTACATAGGATTCAGGGGGTTTGAACTTTCTAGGGTCCCAAATGAGATGTGCAAGGTTTGATGCCGCATCCGAGCCTGGGTGTATGAAGGCATCGATGATCCATCTCAACATATCGTGAGCAAACTCATATCAGGAGTAGCTCCAGCGGTATGGGCACGGCACATGTTGGTACGCAGTGTCTTCCCACGAATGGTGACGAAGAGGTATGACCCCCTTGCCCCCCCCTCCATCATCAGATCTACTTCCTGACACCTTGCTTCGACGCCTCTGGTGCCTTGAGCAGTGTCCACCGCTGAGCATTGCAGAGAACAGGGCTAATGCTAAGGGTCATGTCACGTCATGGGTCGCAAGTCAGTGATTATAATGTCAACATGTATGTATGTTAACAGTATGTGTATATACATATACAGATATATATATATGTCTGCTTATACATACATGCAGGCATACATACATACGCATCGTAATCTATTCTACAAATTCCTAGCTGTGGTGTAAAGGCATTGCACCGAAGTTGCTCGGCTCTTGGTGGCATCCTTGGTCTAAGGTTCCGTGCGTTTCGAAATGGCAATTCGATCGAATTAGCAGCACTAGTCTAGTGGTCCGTCTGGTGTGTGGGTCGGCTGTTTGCAGCTTGCAGCAGCTACAAAGCTATGTGGGTTGCCGTTGTTAAGGCCGATAGAAGAGTACACTTTCCTACCGGTACATGTCCTGTTTGGCTCGAGTCTGTCTGGGTAATTTGGGTTTTCGGATGGTGTCCCGCTTCATGGACCATTATGAACAGTCGCATGTTCGCCGGACGTGTACTGCATAACCTTGTGCTCATCATTATTCTGCCCGCCTCAGGGCACTATCCTCGGGCTGCTGCCAGCGATTCCACTGCTTTTGGCCGGCACCTGACCGATGCTGTGTAAGCGGATGTGGGCTAGATGTGTTGATGTGGGTTAGCACCGCCATAGGGGTCGTGCGCAGCCACCACGGTAAACCGTCAACCTTCGTGCTCTTTTTCTGCCGAGGTCCCCACCAAACGCCTGGCACATGTCTTTCGATGCGCCTGGTCCCCAGCTCTGAGGCGTCGGAACTTGTGTGCATAAGAGTTCATCCGAAACGGAACACTAGACTCCTATAGACCATGCAGTTCAAGCGAGTAACTTGAGTATTCTCGCCCGGACTTATCTAAAGCATTCCTGCATTGCCGAAGTCCCACTGGCCACCTTGGAAAGAGGTCTCTATGCAGTAGGGTTAAATTTACATTTCGTGGTGTTTAACTGGCCGGTACAGGCCCCAGTCTCTTTGCAACACGGGAGACGTAACATGTATTCGTTCTATGAAGGAGAAAAGGAAACTGTCACAGCATCGAAGACGGCCTCACAGTCATGTTGACAGCTTTGACAGCTTTCATTCCAGCCATTGCGCAGCTGGTACTGACCGAAAAGATAAGTTGTTCCTCCAGACATCGGTTTCAGGCGGGAATTTGCAGCTGGGACGAACCGACACACTCTCTATGTGTATGCAGTGTGGGCTTGAGTTTCGATTCATATCTTGCACAGGTTCTGCATGAACTTCTGATTTGTTTCAGCCAAAGAAACCACCAGGGATTTAGGGGCAAAGATTCCCCGACCAACTACCGGAATGCAGGTTTTAGTTACAACGTGGGTGTTTCTAGCTTGTAGCGATAAAGACGATAGGCTGTGCTGCTTGCTCAGCCGGCAATTGCAGATCGATGTTGTTCATACATGCAAAGACATTAATTGCGCGGATGTCTCGTCTCGTTAAGTTCAGTGGTGTCTGACCGAGATCATGCCACAGCTGGCGACCGAATCGCACAGGCCCGGCAAGACTGGAGTTCGTACGTCTCGGCCGAGTCGCGCTTTTGAGGGTGTATCATGTTTTGAACCAAAACGAAGTTGCAGGAGTTACTTCATGATCGGTGCTCGAACTCCATTCTCCAGACGAGCGCGGCTCTTTGCAGGCGCGGAAGCGCGCAAGACACTACAACCCAGGACTACTACCAGGCCGAGCGGCTCTTGGGAAACCTGCTTGTAGTATCTATCTTCGTGGAACAGCACTGTTGCTACGTAAGGGTTATGGTAAGACTTGCCTTGCCTCTTTGTGGCTGCAGCTGCTGATACCATGAGTCGCATCGTGACGACGACGACGACGACGATGACGGCGGTGTCGACGCAGCGAATGTGTGGTCGATCAACGATATCATGTCGTAATGTCGTGAAGCAGCATCATGCCCGCGAGGGTCGACAGAATTGGCTAACAGTTGAAACAAATGCTGAGAATTCGAGCGGAAAGGGCTGTCGCACAGGCAAGCGTGCGTGAGCCGGGGAACCATTATGTCCTCGAGAAACGATGTCAAAAGATCAACTCTTTTCTAGCTAAGTTAATGTTGGGAGGTGGATGGAGGAAGTCTGCAAGACTTTCTCGTTTATATGTAACTCTGGTTTCTGTCAGGTTCCCGACCTCAACCCTGTCTGGGCACCCTTCTACATGCTTCACACGCGCTCAAAGACCTCTCCAACGCCTGCCCTCTTCGCCCCGTCCTTGCCATTGCTTGTGAGCGACAGGAAAGATCCGCTCCCCCCCCCCCCCCCCCCCNNCCCCCCCCCCCCCCCTCCCTCCCCAATTATGGGGGCTTGAATTGAACACTGACTAATTTTTTTGTTGAGGTTCCTTATTGTAATTGTATCACTAGGCTTGTACTATTGGCATTATATACCCTGAAACCCTATTTCTGTGGGACAGATTTTGCCAGGCCCAGCATCTTTGGC
>CAJNJA010014792.1:0-12042 GCA_905231915.1 Symbiodinium necroappetens | reverse complement strand
TCTGCCCTAAACCCGAAAGATCAAAGCTAAACCCTATAACCCTAAACCCCTAAACCCTAAAGCCCCAAACCCTAAAACTCTAAACCCCAAACCCTAAAACCCTAAACCCCAAACCCTAAAGCCCCAAAACCCTAAAACCCTAAAGCCCCAAAACCAGCAACAAAAAAAAAAAGGAAAAGCCCAGGTTTCTGCATCTCGTGGTCCTGATTCTGGTCCTCGGGGGCTCTGCGATTCTGGAGACCCGGTCTCAAGCACTCGGGGGTTTTGGGGGTTTTAGGGGTTTTGGGGGGTTTGGGGGTTTTAGGGGTTTAGGGGTTTGGGGGTCTTAGGGGTTTGGGGGTCTCGGGGTTTGGGGGTTTAGGGTTGGGGGGGTTTGTCTTGCGATCCGCTGCCAGGCCCTATCTAGTTAGATTGCAATATACGCCCAAACCTTGGTTTCTCAGGCTCTACTTGGAGGTTCATGGGCAGTTATAAATGGGGTTATAAGTAGGGTAACTATACATATTAGGGACTCATAACCCCACTTATAACTACCAATGTACCTCCAAGTAGGGTGCAGGCCCCCAGATCTTGCATTGCTTTCGGGTTTAGGGCTTCGGGTTCCTAGTGTTCTCTGCTGGACAGCAACATGCGGGCCGTGCGGTTAGTATCAGTGTGGAGCCCAATACAACAACAAATCTAAATGGATAGTTTTTATTGTATTTCATTAAGGCATACCTCAGGAGAACTGCGTGCGATCGAATATTCGTGCCCGGTTCGACTGCTCCGATGCCGAGTCTTTGATGTTCAGCTTCCGGCGAATGCTCAGAGGAGTTTGTGATGGCGAGGTGCTGCTTGATAGCACTTTTCGAATCCATAGTGTCTCTTTGTCCTTGTTGGGTAACATTTTACATTTCTGGTACTTAAACTCGACTCAGTAGGGACTAGAAACTTTATGACAGTTTTAATATTGTCCCAACCATGAACTAGGTCTCAGACTGCCTGAAGCACCTCCTCATGACAAGTACCAACTTGCACGGCCAGTGCTTCGAAAAGTTTCTTGAGCCCGAGGCAATCGGGAGACTTGGGCTTGGTTAGTGAAGTTCAGGTACCGGAATAAGGAAAACTTGCGGTTTTCTATATATCCCTTCTGATGGTAGCTTGAAAAGCCTTCCTGACAACCATATAGAAAGGCACAAAAAGGATTGTACACAACTTTGTCCCATTCAACCCTAAAACCTAAACCCTAAACCTTACTACAACCCTAAACCCTAAACCCTAAACCCTACTACAACCAAGAGCCCAGGAAGTTCCAGGAGTTCATCAAGGCCTCCACATCTCAGCAGGCGTCAGCTCGGTACATCAGCACGCCGCCATGCTTGCGGGTCTCTTTGTTTCTAGGTCCTCCAGTGGTATCAGGTTTGTCTAGGACCTTAAACAGGTTTTGTAAGATTTTTAACGGTATGTTTCTATGTTTCCTTGGGCTTTGTAGGGTCTTGAATAGGCTTGTTTAGGTGCTAATAGGCTTTAGCAGGGTTCTACAGGTCTTCATATGGAACGGCTGGGTTCCCTCGTGGCAACACCTTGTCCTTGTTAGAGTTTAGGGTTGAATTTAGAACCCGAAACCCTGAACCCCAAACCCTAAACTTCGGTCCCGAAACCCTAAACCCTAAACCCTAAGCCTAGAGCCCTAAACCCTAAACCCTAAGCCCTAAACCTAGAACCCGGAACCCTAAACTTCGAACCCGAAACCCTAAACCTTAAACTCCTCTGGTGGAAGCAAGGTTGGGAGCGGCCAGCACGAAAGTGAGCCTGGATGTGATCCACGTGCCCATCCCCAACCTGTATGGGCCTCTGGGCTTATGTTTGGTTTAGGGTTTAGGGTTTAGGGTGTAGGGTTTAGGGTTTAGGGTTTAAGGTTTAGGGTTTGGGGTTTAGGGTTTAGGGTTTAAGGTTTAGGGTTTAGGGTTTAGGATTATGGGCAAAACTTTATGAAACTGCACTGAGATTTGAATCTTCTACCAAAGAGCAGGAATGTGTAGAGAAGTCTCTACTTTTACGTAGCATTTTTTTAGGAGCTGTATGTGTATATACGCACCTTTGCATATACTCTGTATATACTTATGTTTATATCTCTATGTATCTATCTATCTGTCTATCTTTCTATCTATCTATCTATCTATCTGACTATCTATCTATCTATCTATCTATCTATCTATTTATCTATGTATCTATCATATGTACACGTATAGGTACATGCAATATTTGTGTGGCACATGTGAACTGGTGGCGAAAGAAGCCCTCCAGCCCCACCTCGATTTAAGGTCCTAAACCCTAAACCCTAAGCCTTAAGCCCCTAGACCCTAAACCCTAAATCCAAAGCCTTAAGGCCAAAACCCTCAACCCTAAACCCTAGTCCCTAAAGCTTCTACGAACCCAAAGCCTGAAACCCCAAACCCCTAAGGCCTAATCCCTAACCCTAAACCCCTGAACCCCTAAACCCTAACCCTAAACCCTTGGACCCGAAACCCTTCAAAGCCCTAAACCCTAAACCCCTGGACGCTCAACCCTGAACCCTAAACCCTAAACCCTCATCCCTACTTGGAGGTTCATGGGTAGTTATAAATGGGGTTATAAGTAGGATAACTATACATATTAGGGGACTTAGAACTCCACTTATACTACCAATGAACCTCCAAGTAATCCGTCAGCCCGAATCCGCTCAGGGCTCAGGAGTCCTACCATCTCCTGGCCTTGAAAGAGGATTCAGGAGAGACCCTTTTCAAAGAAGGGTTGAGGCTTCGAGGATTTGGGATTTGGGGTGTAGGTTTTCGGGTTCAGGATTTAGGGTTTGGGGTTTAGGTTTAGGGTTTAGGGTTCGGGAGTTAGGGTTTAAGGAGCCCCAGCCCTACTTGTTTAGTAAGTTGTGATTTTGTAGAGTTATAAGTATCACAGCGTATGACTACCCATGAACCTCCAAGTAAGGGTCCCTTCAGAGTCCTCTAAGAGATCTATCAGGGGGCGCGGGTTCAGAAAAGGTTCCTACCTCAAACCTACGTTCTCGTTCAGGAATCAATCTAAGCTGCCATCATAAGGGAACCCTGTTATTTTTTTCTGAAGACCCTTGTTTGTGGTATCGTAAATTAAGTTCCTGAGCAAGAGCCCAGAAGCCTTAAACCCTAGAGACCTAGAGCCCTGAACATTTAAATAA
Organism: Symbiodinium necroappetens; assembly: GCA_905231915.1. Lineage (NCBI taxonomy): Eukaryota > Dinophyceae > Suessiales > Symbiodiniaceae > Symbiodinium > Symbiodinium necroappetens. Next base: position 8,852 of record CAJNJA010014792.1, on the reverse strand, counting down.
CGTAGGTCCGGTTCCCAAAGAGACACCCAGCTTGAAATTTGGGGTTGGGAGGGTTCAGGGTTTAGGGTTCAGGGTCTAGGCCCTAAGCAGGGTTTAGGGTTTAGGGTTTAAACCCCAAACCTACCAGGAGCCCGAGAGGAGGAAGTGGAAGCGCGCATGGCAGATTCCGAGTGTGTTGGCCAGCTGCTGCAGATCAAGCAGTTGGCGCTTTGACGGCGTCTTAAGGGTAGGAAAAAAGGTTTAGGGTTTAGGGTGATAAGCGGATTCCATAAGAGTTGACGGGTTGAAAAGTTCTACAAGGGTCCCGTATTCTGGGTCTCATGTCGATCTTCTTGAGGGGTTTGGTCAGGCTTCTAGAAGACTTCTACATCTGCTGCGTCGGGGATTTAGGGGTGTTGCAGAAAGACTTTGTCGAAATGTAAATCAATACGCTTGCGCTTCCAGGTTTGATGAATGGCACTTCCGTCCCTTCACAGTACCCTCCTGCATTTTGGGTGGAAACCGTGCTCCTGCCCGCAATCGCGTGTTCATTCTCCTACCCAGAGAGCCCAATACCCCTTACTTAAGGAATATACCTTAAACCACAATATTAAGGCCCCTATCATTGAAGGTATATTCCATATTTAAAGGGATATTGGGTTCTCTGGGTAACCCCTAAACCCTAAACCCTAAACCCTAAAACCCTAAAGCCCTAAAACCCTAAAACCCTAAACCCTAAACCCTAAAAACCTAAAACCCTAAAACCCTAAAGCCCTAAAGCCCTGAACTCGCTGACCTCCTTGCAGCGCCACAGCCGTAAAAACGACTCCACACTTGGAGGTTCATTGGTAGTTATAGGTGGGGGTTATGGGGTTCCTTTAAGGGTTCCTTTAAGGGTTCCTTTAAGGGTTCCTTTAAAGGGTTCTATAAGTGGAGTTATAAGTCCCTTAATATGTATAGTTACCCTACTTATAACCCCATTTATAACTACCCATGAACCTCCAAGCAGTGCTCTCTGGCGGTCTCGAAGTTCTCTCGGATTGCTGGGGTCTCCTAGCTAAGCACTAAACCCTAAACCCCAAATCCTAAACCCTAAACCCTAAACCCGAAACCCCAAATCGTAAGGCCTAAGCCCTAAGCCCTAAACCCTAAAAGAGACCCTAGACCTTGTAGAAGCTTAGGATGCCTGTGTAGACTCCCCTCTAGAACCCTGCCGAGGCCTCTGAGAACCGAACCCCCTAAACCCTAAACCCGAAACCCGAAGCCCTGAACCCGAAACCCTAAACCGGAACTGAACCCTTGACCCCTAAACCCTGAACCCTAAGCCCTAAACCCTAAACCCTCAACCTAAACCTTAAACCCTAAACCCCCTAACCCAAACCCAAAACCTCGCCTTCTAAAAGCCTTTTTTGATGCCCAAAGGTGCACGCCAACCGACCTCGACCCGAGAGCGACGACTCTGCGACTTCCGTGGCCTCAGGGCTGCCAGGACCTGGCACGGCTTGCGAAGAGTTTCTGGTTTAGGGTTTAGGGTCTGAGGTTTCAGCGCACGGAGCGCTTGTTTGGGCTCAAACTGCATGATCGACAAGGTCTTTGCAGAAATCCGTGCGGAGCCAGATGTTCGCTAAGGCAACTAAGCTTGTTGGTTCGTTCATCCAGAGCTCTACGCCATGTAAAACCCCATAGCATGATAAAGTAGCCGTCGGAATATGTACTAAAACTGTCCCTCAGGGCTTTCAGTTTTCAATATAAGTATTCTTCCACCACAACACCTTGTTCTGACTATTTTGGTCCCTCTATGGCAGAACCCGTATGGCAACCCTTTTCAAGAGCTACTAGGCTTTCGAAGCCAAAATCCGAAAGCAGGCCCTTAGACCCGATTTTGACGAGTAAGGCCCCTGTAGGGTTTAGGGCTTAGGGCTTAGGGCTTAGGGTTTAGGGCTTAGGGCTTGGGGTTTAGGGTTTAGGGCTCAGGGTTTAGGGCTTAGGGCTTAGGGTATAGGGTTTCCTGCATTGCAAGGTCTGGGTCCGGCACACCCAAGCAACTGTTTCAAGCGTTGGACGTCTTGCACGCAGAACCGAGAAAAAACCCAAACCTTTAAAGCTGACTGTGGGATCCCCTATCATGTGCACTTGGAGGTTCATGGGTAGTTATAAGTGGGGTTATAAGTCCCCTAATATCGGCTATCATTATAGTTACCCTACCTATATTGTAACCGTACTTATAACTACCCATGAACCTCCAAGCACGATCGTAGCTACGTTGAGGGCTCTTCTGGCTGAAGCGATGAACATGACGACTGTCGTTGGTCTAGTGACTATTGTCTGCGTCTTGGCGTGTTTGCTGGTAGTATCCGAGTCGTGCATGGTTACTATGGCTAGCTCGCCACCATGTAGTGTCTGTTGCTGCCATTATCGGAAGTTTGCTTCTAAGCGAACGCATGATGCCAGTTTTAAACCCTAAGCCCCAAACCCTAAGCCGGGGCCCCATGCTCTTCGGCAGCAGAACTCCGAACCCAGCAAATCCCACACAATCGTAGCGCTGCGCCCTAACCCGAGGCCCAAAGTGTTCTGCGGGCATGCCGTTAATTTTGAAGGCTGCCAAGGCCATACCAACTCCCGGCATCTGTGTGTTTATAGTCATTCTAACGTATCCTGAAAGTTGTCAGTTGTCTGGCCCCGAAACCTCGACTTACGTGTTCGAGCGTGAGCGCTAAGCAACTCTAACAGCCTGAATGCCTGGAGCTCAGCCCTCAAACTTTAAACCCTAAACTGAAGCAGCCCGCAAACTCTGGGCTGGCTGGGAGGTGAAGGGGCTGTAATTTTTCGCTTTCTGGTGTTTCAATTTAAAACTAGAGGACTTGGGATGTTGGGTTTGCAAGATTGTTAGGCGTGTTGGAATGATTTGCAGGGCTTTGCAGTAGCATCAGTAGAATGCCATTTCCTACGTACATCCTCTGACCCTGCAAGTAGCGGCTAAGTGCTCCTGTTGTTAGAGAAGCTGTCTACTTCAGACAGGAAGTCTTTCGGGCATTCCGCAGGCGGGCGAGGTGGGAGTTCCTTGTAAAAGGGCAAACAAGCGCGTCCACGTCTCTGTTGGTGGGGGGTTTTGGAAAACAAGGTTGTGCTTTTGCTTCAGGCTCACCCTGCCCTGGAACTTGTGTTCGAGGACAGTCTTGCTTTGATTGCCCTCGGACTTCTCCACGAAGTGAGAGGTACTTTCACCCAAGTCTCCAAGGCTCTTTTGGAAACCCTGAACCCGAAAGGTTCCGTGGCACAAGCCGATGCAGATGAGGACGACAGTGCACGTTTAGGTGTGGAAAGCGCGAGTTGGAGGCCTTCTGCGCGTACAGCCGCGCCGTGCATTTGTGTGGGAGGGGCATTGTGCGGGTACTGCACAGCCTCGAAATGCAACCGCCAGCAAGCAGAGCATCTAAACCCTAAACCTCATGCACTATTGCTACTTAGGAGGGAGGGAAGATGGCCTTCACCCCAAACCATAAATACAGTCCTAAGGTGCTCTGCTTACGTTCCATTTCTGGCAGCATTTTTCAAGCTCAGCCGTGGTGCGACGGCGGGAATCGGACCTCGGGGCTTTGGGTAGGAGTGTGCGTTGCGGCGTGTTACGGCTTATGGGGTTTAGGGCCCAGGCCCTGACGCTTAGAGTAGAGCTGCAGGGGCCTAGGAGGAGAGGTCTGGCGCCCCTTTCCTGTTTGGGGATTGTGGGTTCAGGCTATAGGGCGTCTTGGAGTTTGGGGGCCTTGGTGTTAAGATGTGGTCAAGAAACTACTAAACCGAAAACCCGCCAAACCCTAACCCTTTAAGGTAGCTGGGCGGGTGGGAAAAAGAACCTTAGAGGTGTTCTCCGAGAGTGGGTGTCAAATTTGTGTCAGAGGCACCCGTAAGGCCTTAAGAGAGCTCTTAAGTCTTTAAGGGCTCGGGAGGGTTGCGTTCCTGGTCCATCTTCCAAGACCCATGTCGATCGAGGTCGATCTGTTGGTCCAACTGAGCTGAAGCCGAATCCCTGTAATTACAGTGTCCTTAAGGGACGGGGTTCCAACGGGGTGATAGAGAACCTCGTCGTCCAAAACCTCCCTACTTGGAGGTTCATGGGTAGTTATACGTATGGTTATAAGTGTCCTAATACGGGCTAGAACTATAGTTACCTTGCTTATAACCGACTTCTAACTACCAATGAACCTCCAAGTAGTACTCCATAAGCTAAGGATCGTGCAATCTAAGCTAATGCTGTGGACGTACTAGAAGCCTTTGGAACAAAGCACCTGGTCGTGGTGTCAGTAAGACGGACAGTAGCTATTTCTTTTTTTGCAGTCGTACAAATGCATAAGACAAGCAGTGCTGTTACAAAAGCGACGATCCTACCGATCTTGTCAAACCTTTCATGGTAACCTTCAACAGCACTGATATTGGTATTGCTTTGGTCTGTCGCCATGGTGGCTCAGTGTTTAGCTAGCTTGAAGGGGTGAACTCCGAAAGGGAGTGCCGCAGCAATGGCACCAGACTGGTCGCAAAGCGATGCCGAGGTGCACATGGCGGTTGAAAGCAGGTCTACTCAGTTTCAGTAACGAATGCATCGAACCAATTTCCAGTCGAGAGCCGCAGCAGTCATTGAAGCCCTAGGCCAGCTACACTGCCCCCAGAAAAGCCATGGGAGTCGAATCCATCTCAGCACTCGTTTGCAGGTCACGGTGAAATTTGACCTCGACCCCTCGCTTGGCCCGCATACCCAGTCATCCTTGCTGTGGGGTTCATCGGTTTTTTGGCGGTTCTCTGCAAGGCTCGTTATCATTGGCTACTAAACAGGATGGTTTCCTTAACCTGTCCTTTGCCGTACCCCAGAGTCCAAACCTTAAAGGAAAAAAAAAGTTTGTTTGCGCATTAGGTGAAGGGCGGAGGGCTTAGACATGCCATGCTAAGACGCTTAAAGTCTAGGCTGAAGTTCAAGGATCAGAGAACCCCATTGGGGCTTGGGGTTCGGGGCTGAAAAGAGCGTCTCGCCATGCCACTGAAGGAAAGGAGCAGCTCAAGGTGAAGATTGAGTCCACGCAGCTGACGGCCCGTCTGCACTGCGCTGACCGGGTTTTAACACCGAACCCTCTAGAAACGTGGAAGGAGTGAAGCCGGTGGCAGGGATAGTATAGCTTTGGAAGATTGGGCCAGCAGTAAACCCTACTTCTGGGGTTGCGGGCTTACCCTTAGATACTCAACCCTCAGGGCCTTGACTCCCATATTTGTCTTCCGGTGTGTTTGCATGCAGGATGTAAGAAGGGTTTGGGCCGGGGGTTTAGGGTGCAGGGGCGGTCTCGCAGTTCCTGTTGCAGAACAGGGTTCCCTAAGCCATACACTTCAAAGACCTAAAATAGGGGCCTTATTACCTATAATGCTACTTTGGGTGGTTCTTGATTATAATTATAGACAGCATAATATACCCCAAAACCCCAAAACCCCATTCTAACCTATAATACTATTTTGGGTGGTTCTTTATTATAATTATGGTAGAATATACCCCAAAACCCCAAAACCCTATTCTAACTAGTAATTTAAGGCCCCTACATTGTACCCTGGAAAAGCCCCCGTGGACCTTGAAACCTCACATCCTATCCTGTACAACCCGTTATGGGATGTCTAGGTCCAGGGTTTAGGTATCATAATGTGGGTCGATAAGTTCATTCCAGTTTGTTCGTTCAGCATGTTTTGATCCTCAGATCAATGCATGTTTTTGAACGTCATAGCTATGCACTTAAAAGGTTGAGGATTTAGGTGTTTAGAGGGTGTAGGTTATATCGTCCCGAAAAGAGCAGCGACGAACGCAGATCTCTCGCAACTTTCTGGCCCGAGATGCTCTGCACGGTATGTCTCACCTTACTACCAAAAATAAGAGGCCAAAATTTTTTCTATGATATATATAAATATGCACACACACATATATATATATATATACATGTGTATACATATCTATATACATATGTATATACATATATATATATATACATATATATATATATGTATATACGTACATATGTGTATATGTATATGTATATATATATATATACATACATAGTATGTAGACCGTAGGGTTGAAGCCGTATAGTTGGGCATGCAGGTCGTAAGCCGTAAGCTGACCACAAGACTGCTCAGCGTGTCCGGTTTTGGAATTTAGCGTGTAGGGCGCTCCAGAACGGCCGACCTCCTACTCATGACATCGTCAATGCAAGCTTCAGGTAGGGTCGATTTCTAAACAAACGTCCGCTTTATGTAATTCCCAAAATAGCATGTTTGCACTCGGAGTTGAAGCAAGAGACACCGGCTTTCACCAGAACAACAACTGTCACTCACATCGAAAGTTCGGCTTCGCGAAATTGTGCGACGCCAACGCTGACTGGGTGGCCCCGATCATGCCTTTGTCCGATTACAAGGTGGACGACTTGGGCTTTGATTGGAGCCAAAGTCAGCTCACATCGTTGTTACGTTGTTGCTCTTTAAGCTGTTGCTACTGTAGCGCTGCTGCTGTTGTTGTTGTTGTTGCTGCTGCTGTTGTAGTCGTCGTCGTCGTCATCGTCATTTTGCCGGCGCTTGGCAAGATTCTAGTTTTTTGGCATTGACAGCAGCATTGTCTGTACTTGGTCAGGCGTTGCTTAGTTCATTTGTGGTTCTTTGTGTGCACAGTGGTTGGCAGGAGGCACACACACACACGCGGGCGCGCACACACACACACAGACTGACAGATACACAAGTTACATAACGACGATCTCATACAGTCGCTCCCTCTCACACCCACAGATCGCTTGCTTGCTCGCGTGCATGTGCACCCATACACGCAAGCAGGCAAGCCAAGAAACAAGCATAAGCACACCGCTGCGCACATACAGACAGAGACGGGGTGATTAACGTAGATAGTGGACACAGTTCATGTTGACGTGCACGGGTGCCTTGTTTGACATAAGCACTTCGTTTGGTCTCTGAGCGCATCCTTTGCTGCCGCATCCGTCGCCGCCCCATAAGAACTCTAATAGAACAGTTGTAACTTGCAGATCCCTTAGAGCCACCTTGATGGATGCATATAGATCTCTCACTTGCATGTATTCATCCACGTTTGGGAAGATGCACGCTTTCGAGCACAAGCTTGAAGGCAGGTAAGCGGTCCGAATAGGTATTTTTCTTTGTTAGGTTTCCTTGTGATATTATTTGTACTGGACATAAATCCCAAAGCTTACTCTAATCACTCACTACAGCGACAGAGCTAAGTCGCATCATGTTTTTTAAGGCCTCCATACTACTTCCAATGGCAGCATCCTGGGAGTCGGCACCGTAAAATTTGAGTTGGAAGCTGGAGAGCCATAACTCCGGAAGGAATGGCAGTATTACGCAAACGCTTGAACCTAGCTGGATCCATCTATTCGAGTAAAGGTATACTCCTCAGGTAAGTGGGTAGACTAGGTTTCATGGCTTTGTTGCCGAAACCCTAAACCCCTAAACCCTAAACCCAATGAGGTGCAGAGGCGCATTGCTGAAGGTCGTTTCGGCACTGTCTTTGCTGCGACGAACACGGTAACTGGACAGACCGTGGCTGTGAAGTCGCTTGTCAGTTGAAAGGAGGGTTTAGGGTCGGGGGTTTAGGGTTTCTGGGCGATTACACCAGCCCTGATGCCAAAAAGGGTTTCTGAGCAGGCACTCTTGCTTCAAGTCCTTCTGGACGGGTTTAGGTAAAGGAAGCCTGAGCCCCACAGGACATTTTGGCCTAGCTGTCTCAACATGAGACTCATCACCCTGTTTAGCTTGGCTCCACGAAGCCCTTCAATAAAGCCTAAATCTATGAGAAATTTGCGACATCTGTAAACTTCGAAAAATTTCTACCCTAAACCCTGAACCCTGCACCCTAAACCTTTTGTAACTACAGTGGTAGAGATCTTGCCTTGGGTGGGGCTGATCTTTGTCGCTTTGCACAGTTGTCTTGTACTCACGGATTCCTCGCTTGCGGGCATAGATCCTTAGCCATGCGAGAGGGAAAAAAACTTTTTAAGAACAGCCGTTACACTCTCAGTCCGCACCACGAAGCTCGAGGAAGATCCGGGCCCGCAAGAATCTGCCCGGACTGGATTTCGATCCTTGGTGAAAGAGTGGCACAAGTAGTATAGACTAACTGACTATATCTATAAACACAAGCAAGTAAATGGAGAGAGAATGATAGATTGATAGGTCGGCGAATCAAGTATATGTATATATATATATGTGTATATATATATATACAGAGATAGAGAGAGAGAGACAGAGAAATTTTTGTACACGCATATTCACACGCAGACAGTGTGTGTAATATCTAGTATATAGTATGTAATATTTTTACAACATAGTTATCACAATAGATCGCTTACGTCCCGGGGTTTATGGTTTGGGTTTCGGCTTTTGCCTTTTTCGTCCAGAGCTCTACAAGGGTTAATTTTTTGTTACAAAATGCCCCTGTTCCGACCAATTATTCCCGTTAACCCGTTACTGGGGTTTTAGGGTTTTTGCTACGTAATCTAGTGCCCTTTTGCTAACTTTTTTGCGGTGTGTCTTTCTTCCCAAAGCTGAATCAGAGGCAAACGGGCAAGCTTGCTTTTGCAAGGGGGCAACGGAAACCTATCACGAGAGGCCCCGCAAAACCTCATACAGCCTTATGGGGCCCTTCAAGTCCCTTATGGCTTATGGGGTATGTTGGGGAACCCTTATAAGCCCTTACTAATGGAATCCAGGATCCCTGGTACAAGAGTGCGGAGCGAGAGCGGGATGTGCTGGTCGCAGTCCGTAGCCTGCCTGGAATAGGGGCCTTGAGGGTTACTGGAGTTACTAGAGTTTAGGGTTTAGGGTTGTTG
>CAJNJA010014791.1:1429-12042 GCA_905231915.1 Symbiodinium necroappetens | reverse complement strand
TTACTACTAAATTGTAAGAGCCCAAAAAGTTTAAAGGTTGGGTATTGGGGAACTAAGGTTTCGGGTTTAGCGCCGTTTAGGGACAAACGGGAGGAATCTATGTTTGAGCCCCGGTTTGGGGTGAAAAGGGTCTAGGGTCTACGCGGTTTTGGATTTTAGGTGCAACCATCCCCGAGCAACAGAAACGAAGCCGAATTCTTGGCCGAAGGGTCCCAAGGACCTAAGAATCATGCACTTGGGTTTCGGAGTGTAGTTTAGGGCTTAGGGTTTAGGGTTTAGGGTTTAGGGTTTAGGGTTTAGGGTTGTTTCGTAGGTTAGTATTCGGAAGAGTATATGAATATGATATTAGGTACTTGGACCCATAGGGTTCAGCTTCCGCATTCCCCGGAGCCACTAGGAAAACGTGAACCGGAACAGGGGAAAGCAAGATCTAGTGACTGGGTTGCTGCAAAAGGCCCCCCGATTCCCAGCAACTTCATAAGGCAAAGATTAGGGTTTAGGGCTTAGGGAGTTTAGGGTTTAGGGTTTAGGATTTAGGATTTAGGGTTTAGGGTTTCACTCATGATTGAAATGAACCCTCTGAGCCCGCCTAGATCAGGACATCTTCAACTTCAGAAATCCTCAGAGGTCAGCCCAGAAAACACTCACCCTAGACCCAAAAGCTCTACACCCCGGAACCCCCAAACCCCTAAACCCCAAAACCCTGAACCCTAGAGCCTAAAACCCTAAGCCCTGAACCCAAACCCCCCCAAACCCTAAACCCTAAACCGTAAACCTTAAACCCTAAAGCCCCAAAAAGCGAAAACCCAACACGCCCAACCCTGGCCTGAGTTGCTTCAAGGCCGCATGCGGCATCTTCGATGTCCGCGAACTGCGCAGGAGAGAGGGCTCTTGTTTTAGGGTTCAGGGCTTGGGGTTTAGGGTTTTAGGGGTTTAGGGTTTAGGGTTTAGGGTCTAGGGTTTAGGGTTTGGGGGCCTATGGGCTTAGGTTTTAGGGATTTAGGGTTGTAGGGCTTAGGGTTTCCTGGTTCGGGGCTTAGGACTCTGGGGATGTGAAGGCTTAGGGGGAGTCGGGGTTTAGGGTTTAGAGCTTGTGGTGTCCTAAGACTCCGGGGGTTTTCTAAACCCCAAACCCTAAACCCCAAACCCTAAGCTGTAAACCCTAGCTTCTGATTCTGCTGACAAACGGGCCTCAGTAGGTTCCGAAAACCCCCGAGCTCCAAGCAAAAAGCAAAAAAACTTAATCTCTATCCTGGACCCTGAAGAACCTACCTTTTTAGGGTTCCTTATTATGAATTCTTTATATAAGTCCTTAAAAAGGTAGGTTATTTGGGGTTAAGGTAAACCCCAAACTCCCAAAGCCCTAAACACTCTGAAATCTTTGCTCTCCAACTGGACGCTAAGCGCTAATATAAGGGCCTGAATAACGAAAATAGGGGCAAGGGCTATAGGGTATATTAGCATACTATGACTACAACCAATGGGCACAAGCTTCAATACTGCACCAACAAAATTCTGAACCGTAAAACCTAAACCTCAAAGCCCTTAACCCTTAACCCTTAACCCTTAACCCTAAACCCTGGACCCTAGACCCTAGCCCCTAAGTATAATTCCCTATAAAAGATAGGTTATTTGGGGTTAAGGCAATAACCCCAAACTCCCAAAGCCCTAAACACTCTGAAATCTTTGCTCTCCAACTCTCCAAGCCCGAACAGCCAGGCCCCTCGAAACGCTACGCCTTACTCAAACGGCCTGAATAACGAAAATAAGGGCTATTGGGTACATTATACTTATCATACTATGACTATACCTAATGGGCACAAGCTTCACTACGGCATCAACAAAATTCTGAACCGTAAACCCTAAACCTCAAAGCCCTCAACCCTTAACCCTAAACCCTGAATCCTAGGCCCTAAACCCTAAACCCTAAACCCTAAAGCCCCTAAACATAAACTCCCTGTATCACGCTGCCTGCGTCGAGACAGGACTTTGTCTGACTACGAAGAGTTCGACGTCCTGGCCGTAGCTGAAAGCGCTGGGGCTTGGGGTAGGTTAAGGGTTTCGGGTTTAGGATACCTTGCAGTATCATCTGTATGTATAGTGGTTCAGGGTTTTAGAGGCTTTGGGTTTAGGGTTTAGGGCTTAAGGGGTTTAGGGCGTTGCGGTGGAGGAGTTACGTAGAACCCTGATTTACGAGAACCCTTCCTCTTGCGGGACCCTCATGAGGATACTCAGACAAAACCCCACAAAGAAAGGGGGTTCAACTTATCAGGGATCTGCACTACCTAAACCCTAAACCCCAAACCCTAAACCCTATTCACCTTCGGTAATTACTGTTGATGAAAACTAAACCTGCATTACCTTAAGGACCCTAAACTGTGGGAATTCTGGTATAATCCCTAGTAATACAACCGAGAATGTGGTGTGAGGTTAGCTATTCAGGAGTACAGCACGCGGCTTCACAGCTGGCCCCGTGACCTTAAAAAGTAGGATCTTCATTGAATTTATAAGACCTTCCTTTAAAACACCTATATGAGGTAAAACCCTAAACCCTGAACCACTTGGGAGTTCTCGAGTTCCGGGAGTTGAAATCGACGAACTTGATTTGGTGATGTATGTCTTTGAGAAGTTTTCACGACCCTTAATGTACAGACCTGAACGGCAACATCGCTATACCATAAACCCTAAACCCTAAACCCCTGAATAACAGCAAATCGTAATAATACCCCTACTTTGGTGGAGGCTTGCTTGTTACGATTTCGCGCTGAGGGCCCGGCTTCGGCGATGTCGCCACGCTCAGCAACCTCTACAGAGTACAACATGTCCAGGGCTTAGGATTGGGTGCTTTAGGGATTCAGGCTCAGGGTTTAGGGCTTCGGGTTTAGGGTTTAGGGCTTAGGGTTTAGGCCTTATGGCTTAGGGTTTTAAGGCTTAGGGCTTAGGGCTTAGGGTTTAGGGTTGAGTGCTGTAAGGATTCAGGTTCTGGAGGTTTGGGTTGGGGCGGTTGCAGGGTGGAGGGTCTCAGGTTTTGGTTGGGGGCTTGGGGGTTGAATGCTTTTATGGCGTAGGGGGTTTGCAATCCAGGGTTTAGGGCGTGGGGTCCAGGGTTTAGGGTTTAGGGCTCTAGGTTTTGAATTTTCGGGTTTGGGGCTTGTGGCTTTGCAACCTGGGGGCTTAGCCGTGGAGATTGCAATTGAAGAAGCTTCAGGTTTGCCTCTTGATTAAAGCCCAAACCCCTAAGCCCGCAGCCCGCAACCTGAACCCTAAACCCTAAATCCTACCCTAAATCCTAAACCCTAACTCCTAACCCTAAACCCTAACCCTAAACCCTGAATCCTAACCCTACTAAACCCTGAATCCTAACCCTAAATCCTAAACCCTAACTCCTAACCCTAAACCCTAAACCAGGAACAGCCGTATCTTGCGACAGGCCTTGCACGCACAGTCCACATCCAAGTGGCGGCAAAAACCAATAAAAACCTGAGCCGTGGAAAAGGGCTGCAGTTGGTTCAGATTTTGTCGGCCGACGGGAATAAGAAGAAGAACAAGGAGATTTTCATCAGACACTGTTTCTACTTACTCAAGCCTAAACCCTAAATCTTGGACCCGAAAGCCAGGCTCATGGGGCACAAAACGGAAGATGATCGTCAAGAGCATGTTGTAGGGTCGAGGCATTTGGGGGTTTCAGGTTTCGGGCTTGGGATTTGGAGGGCTTTCCGGTTGTTACAATCCATATTGTTCGTACCGTTGTGACTAGCATGCTCCTTGCGACTGCGCACATGACTAGCAGCAGTGCTGCGATTGTCAGCCTGAGTTTCTAGGGCAGCTGATGGTCTTCCCTCTAGAAGTGTCAGATGAGACCCAGAATGTGCAACCTCAGCTTAAGCCCAAAAGCCCAGAGCAAAGCCCCACCAAGGCGGCCAAAAGCTTTCGCCCGTGGACCCCGATGGCTCAGAACAAAGAGGATTAGGGTCTTTTTGGGTTTAAGGGGCTAGACTAGACTAGTCTGTCATAACACAAAATGACGATCATCATACCTACAAAGAGGCTCATGACCAGTCGTCATCAGAAGCCTAATCACCATGAGAACAGCCGAAGGCATGATCATGATTCGTCTGTCAGTATGTCATGTTGCTTTGTGCAATTCTCGCGATACCCCTAGACCCAAAGCCCAAACACTAAACCCTAAACAGAAAACTCGTACAACCGTAAACAGCACACCCTGAACCCTAATCGCCGGAGCCTAGCCATACCTGGGCGGCCCTGCGGGATCACAAACTCGTGCGAGAAGGTTTTCCGTGCCCACGATGTGCAAGCACTCGACCTGCCAGGCTCGCAGAATGGATTAGGGTTTAGGGTTTAGGGTCTAGGGTTTAGGGTTTAGGGTTTAAAGGGTTTAGGGTTTAGGGGTTAGGGTTTCGGGTTTAGGGATCCTCCCTTAAACCCTGAAGCCCTGAACCCTAAACATCCGAAACCCCCTAAAACACAAACCCTAACCCCCCAAAACCCTTAAACCCCAAACCCCCTAAGACCCCTAAACCCTAGACCCCTAAACCTCCAAAATCGCCCTAAACCCCCTTCAAGGCTTCCCTAAACCCCTAAACCCTAAACCCAAAACCATAAACCCTGAACTCAAAACCCAAAACCCGAAACCTGAAACCCTAAACCCTAAACCCTAAATTCAAACCCTAAACCCAAAACCCTAACTAAACCCTGTACCGGCCCCTCGGTCGCGGCACTGCTCCAGGGCGGAGGAGCTCGCCTATGCATCGGCTGAGAGGTTTTTGGGTCTAGGGTTTGAGGTTTAGGGTTTAGGGTTTAGAGTTTAGGGTTTAGGGTTTAGGGTTTAGGGTTTAGGGTTTTAAAGCTTTATAAGGTTTAGGGTTTAGGGTTTAGGGTTTCGGGTTTAGGGTTTAGGGTTTTAAAGGTTTATAAGGTTTAGGGTTTAGGGTTTAGGGTTTCGGGTTTAGGGTTTAGGGTTTTAAAGGTTTATAAGGTTTAGGGTTTCGGGTTTAGGGTTCAGGGTTGCGAAGCTTAGAGCGGTGTAAGGTTTAAGGCTTAGGGCTTTAGGGCTTTGGCATTCGGCTTTAGGTTTGGGCTTCAGGGTGTAGGCTGGGGGGATTTGGCCTCAAAATTCAGTTCACGAATTAGAAATTTGCTGAGTTCTGGGTTTAGGGACGGCGTTTCACGGCTCACGCTTTGAGTCCATTTGTAACTTAGCGACATTCCGCTTCTATCGGACTCTAGCGTCCCATGACGACTCTGTGCCGAACGACAAGAAGGGCACCCCTAAACCCCTAAACCCCTAAACCCCAAACCCATAAACCCTAAACCCCTAAACCCCTAAAACCCTAAACCCTAAAACCCCAGGACGCACTATGGAGTTGGGCCTCTAGGCTGTGATGGGTGCGGTCTTTAAAGGGGCTCAGAAGTTCGGGGAGTAGACTCTGAGTAGACCCGGTCCAGACTGTGGCGCTTGGAGGCAAAGTTTGGGACCAAGAGACCTGATGATTTGGGGTTTTGGGCTTAAGGTATACGGTTTAGGGCTTAGGGTTTAAAATTCAAAAAAAGTGGGGTTAATGAATGATTTTGGGGTTTGAAGGTTTGGGCTTAAAGGTTTACGGTTTAGGAGTTTAGGGTTTAGGGCCTTAGGGGTTTGGGGTTTAATGTTTGTGGCTTAGGGTTTAGCATAGTGTCGAGATTACCGAGGTGATCCCCCGGTCCTTCGACGGCCCCGTTATCTTGGACCCTGCAGCCGCCTAGACTCGAAATCGGAAATCCTTCACAACTCCGAAAATCAAGACTTGCACATAAACCCTGAAACAAAACCTTGTGTATGTATATGTCCGTATGTATGTATGTATGTATGTATGTATGTATATATATATATATGTGTATATATATATATATGTATGCCATAAATGCCCCAGCAGAAGAAGCACGCAAACCTTCAAAAAGAGCACGAGCATTGACAAATCGAGCGAACCCCGCGTATACCTAATCCTGAAACACTTGGCCTTTTGGGGATCTCGCTCAACAATTCCGAGCTCGCGACAAGCGCTCTCAACACGGCGCCGGTGCCGCCAGGAGATTGCGCGAACTCCCCTGTACAGGCTTATGAAGGTTTTATGTGGGGTTCATGAAGGTTCTATAATATTTATAAGGCTTTACGAAGGAGGAAATGCAGGTTCGTATGGCTTCATGAAAGTCTATAGACTTGTAAATCTTGCTAGGATTCCAGGAACTCAAGGAGTCCGGGACTTGGAATTCAACCTATGGGGAGGGCCGGCCTATCGGGGTTGAGGGTTCAGGGGTAAACCCTGCCCTAAACCCTGTAAACCCTGAGGGTTTGAGGGTTTAAAACCCTTAAACCCTAAACCCTAAACCCGGAAACAAGGGCCAAGAGACGGAGAAGCTTCGATGTCAAGTTTATCGGGGCTTTGATTCTACCGGGGGGCATGGAAATGAGAGCTCTTGGCGGATCTCTGGAAGCGCCCGGGAGTCTAGAGTTTAGTTTGGAAAATAGAATGATTACCTAGATCCTTAAATGTAGTACCTTTTTAATGGGGGGGTTACCTTAGTTTCTTTTTTTTGGGATCCTAACCCTAAAGTAGGTCGTCCAAAAAAAGGAACTACATTTGAGGGTCTAGGTAGTATTACACCCTCATGGTCCCAATAGAATTTGTGCTGTAGTCCACGCCAAAACCTCATTCCAACTACTCTAGCCCTCACTGGGCTCTTGTTAAGGGATTTAAGAAAAAGCGACCACAATAGTGGTCTATAGTTAATAATATGGTTTCCTTATTGTGGTAGCCTACATTCCCTAAACCTTAAACCCTAAACCCCAAACCTTAAACCCTAAAACTTAAACCCTAAACCCTAAACCTATTAAACCCTAAACCTTAAACCCTAAACCTCAAACCTTAAACCCTAAACCCTGTAAACCTTAAACTCTAAACCCTATACCCCCATCATTAAAGGACTCTCATCTCTGAGACAGCGGAAATCCCTGACACACCGCTTCTGCGCCTCCTAAGCTTTGTGCCAGAAGCTTGCCATTCATGTCCAAAACAGGTGCAACCTTCGGAGAGGTAAGGGTTTAAGAGTTTAGGATTTAGGAGTTTAGGGTTTTAGGTCTTAGGGCTTAGGGTTTAGGAGTTTAGGGTTTAGGGTTTAGGGTTTAGGCTTTAGGGCTTTAGGGTTTTAGGATTTAGAGTTTTAGGGTTTAGGGGTATCTAATGGGTCTGAATAGTTGCTGCACTCTTCCTCGGGGCTCCTTCACGTAACCAAGTATCATGTGTCCCAAAACACCCTACTCTAATGCTTCGAATACTCGAAGATGATACTTAGTATGCATCATGTGTCAAGGCCCCCATTTTTCGCGGTGTGCGGATGTCAAAGTTCGACCCACATCCTGCTGGTGCAGGAGATCCCACTCACCCGACCACCCACCCACAGTTCCTGAGATGAGCTCTCCTCAGCCCACAGATTTCGGGCCAGCGGCTTTGGGGTTGTAGGGAAGTAAACCCTAAACCCTACACCCTAAACCCGATAAACCCTACACCCTAAACCCTAAACCCTACATCCTAAACCCTTAACCCTCAAGTCTCGCGGCATCCGGTGCGGAGCAGAGGGCTACGGAGGCTTAGGTCGACTTGGGGTCGACGGTGCATGTAGGGCTTAGGTCAATCTATCTGTGTACTACCAAACCCTACTTTTTTTGCAGGTTCTTATTGTAAACCCTAACATCGAATTTTATAGGGATCTTACACTGTGGGTTTTCGGAGGTTAAGGAAGTTTAGGGTCTAGACTTTACAAAGCCCCAAAACGAAGCCTACACTACACAACACTCTAGAACCTATCCGAAACACCATGAAGCGGCCACGGCCCACGAAGCAGTCTAAGCTCCCTACACCCCATAATTATACCCGCCCCCTCTCCCTGCTTTTCAAGAAGAAAACACCCTCAACCCGAAACGCCTAGGCCCTAAACCTTAGACCCTCAAACCGAAACCCCCAAACCCGAAGCGCTAAACCCCGAAACCCTCAACCCAACGTCCTAAAGGAAACCTTAAAAGAACCTTTAAAGGACCACTTATCAACCTTACGGTAACCCTTAAAGGAACCCTAAAAAGAACCTTTCAAGGACCGCTTATAAACCTTACGGTAAAGAGCCTTTAAAGGAACACTTATCAACCTTACGGTAACCCTTTAAGGAGCCCTTAAAGCCACGCCCCCCCGACGCGCGAAAAGCGGTCCAAGGTCCCAGCCGGCTGATCGAAAAAGATCACGTCACCGGGGTGCAGCCCGAAGTACTGATTCGCCTGGGGGTTGCAACTATGGGGTTTAGGGGGTTTTTGGGGTTTGGGGTTTGGGGGTTTAGGGGTTTAGGGGTCTAGGGGTCTAGGGTTTAGGAGTTTAGGGGTTTAGCTTTAGGGGTTTAGGGGTTAGGTAGGAGTTTAGGGGAGTTAGAGATTGGAGTTTAGGGGCCGAGGGTTGGTGCAAACTCCATGGACTTCCCCACCAGGGGGTTAGAAGGGTTCTCGAGGGTTTAGCGCTTGAAGTTTGGGGTTTAGGGTTTGGGGCGCTTGGGCCTTGTCGGGGCTTCGGGGATAGTCAGTAGGCTGTGGAGTTCGGGACTTAGCTAGGTTTACAAGACTACGAGTCAAGGCATCCAGTGCGGACAGCCTCGGATGGCTTGTCACCACTGCACAGCAGGCCTTACAAAGTTGGAAAGCACAAGTGCTGGCCTGGCAGCCTACCTAGACCCTTAAATGTAGTACCTTTTTTGGGTTACCAAAGTTTCCTATTATAGGATTCTAACCCGAAAATAGGTCATCCAAAACAGGTACTACATTTAAGGGTCTGGGTAGAGTGCAGTGGGGAATGAGGACAATGAGCATCTAGTCTTATGGCCGGTACTGTCAGCCCTTCGCCTACGTTCGAATCCTCGGGTCTACCTGGAACCCCTAAACTTAGCACCGTTTGTTGGATGACCTGTTTTTATGGTTAGGATCCGGTTCCCTAAACCCTAAACCCTACACCCTAAACCGTGATCCGATAAGAAGAGACTAAGGCAACCATAAACAGTGCTAGATGTACAGCAAGGGTCTGGGTAGGCACCAGAATTCCGGCCCCTCAGGTTCAGACTCAGAGGCCAGCCTTCTGAGGCCTTACAAACAGACCCGTAAGGAAGGGTTTAGGGTTTAGGGTTTAGGGGTCAGGGTTTAGGGTTCAGGGTTTAGGGTTCAGGGCTCAGGGTTTCGGGTTTAGGGTTCATGGTTGTTTTCTCATGACCCGGATAAAGACCCTCATGAACCCTTTCAGCTCCCATAAGCCCGCACACGTCGTAGACCACCTGATAGAAACAAAAAATTCTGGAGCACAACCTAAACCCCAATCCCGAACCCTCGACCCTAAACCCTAAACCCGAAACCCTAACTCAACCCCCAAAACCCTGAACCCCTAAAACCCTAAACCCTAACACCTAAAACCCTAAACCCGAAACCGTAAACCCGAGGCCGTCAACCGGAAACCCTAAACCGTAAACCCGAAACCCCAAACCCGAAGCCCCACCAACTTAAACCCCGAAAGGCCCTGGCTTTTCCCAAACCGTTGGCACCTCGAAATGCTCAAAGACCGCCCGGTGGGTCAACCGAGAGGTGAGAACGAGGACCTCGGCACGGAAGGGGAATTTAGGGTTTAGGTTTTAGGACTTAACTAGGGTTTAGGGTTTAGAGTTTAGGATGTAGGGTTTCGAATATTTTCAAGGTTTGGGATTCAAAGCTTAATAAATTTCGGGTTTACAATGTAGTGATTGGCATGGAAGAGGAACTTAGGGCTTCGGTTTTGTGGAAGAATTGGGATTTCGGATTTAGGGTTCAGGGTTTAGGATGTAGGGATGGATGAGGCTAGTATCTTGGGTTGAGGATTTCGGGTTTAGGATGTAGTGTTAGGGATTCAGGGTTTTGAAGGCTAGGGTCGAGCATTTAGGGTTTAAAGGACTTTGAGGCTTGCGATGTGCGGCTTGGGTTTGGACTGGTCTGGTTCTTAGTAAGGAATGGAGGAATGTGTTTTTGGGACTACTATAGGGGACCTTTAGGGTTTATCATAGGGATCCATTCCCCCATTCCCTACTAAGAACCAGGGAGTAGAGTTTCGACTGCAGGGGTTCAAAGGCGGTATCTGGGAAAGCCGGAAGTTTGAGCCGACAGCCTTACCTCAAAACCGTAGACCACGATCCCTACAAGAGGAGGTTTGAGACCTCCCACAGGGTTTAGGGTTCAGAGTTCAGGATTTAGCGTTGAAGTTTGGGGTTAGGGTTTAACCAGAATCCGACACCCTGAAACCCCACCCTCTCAAGTCATACGTCCGAATTCCTACACCCGAACATCTCTTATATCTCTTGAGGCCGTGCCGACACACTATCGGGCTTGTTCATCGAAGCATGTTTGCGAGTGGCAGCCGCAAAACAACGAAACCCTAAGCCCAGCCCGCACTGCTCTAGCAGCACACGTGCGTGCTGCACACAAGCGCGTGCTGCACTGCCGAACAAGCATTACCAGCAACAGGCATCCAAGCTCGCTGACATTCCCAACCCTAAACCCTAAACCC
>CAJNJA010014790.1:0-12042 GCA_905231915.1 Symbiodinium necroappetens | reverse complement strand
GGGGTTCGGGGGTTTATCGGGTTACGGGGTTTAGGGGGTTTAGGGGTTTAGGGTGTTTAGGGGGTTTAGGGGGTTTAGGGTTTTTAGGGTTTTAGGGTTTTAGGGGTTTAGGGGTTTAGGGTTTAGCGTTGCGAGCCAAGAGTTTTGGTGCCGGTACTATCGCTGTCCAAATCAGCTTCGGCCAGGTTCGAGCTCTCATCCACTCCGTCCAGGCCTTTTCCTGGGTCCAGTTCCTAAACCCTAAACCCTAAACCTTAAACCCTAAACCTTAAACCCTAAACCCTAAACCCTAAACTCCAAACCCTATTCTCTTTGGAGTCATCCCGTGTTTCAGGCGGTCGAGGATTGAAGAAAGAGGGCTGAATACGCATTCATACCAGCATAGTATAGTATACCAGAGTATACCAAAAGCCCGATAGTATAGTATATCAAAGTATACCAATAACCCGAAAGCGGAATACTTTAAGGCTTGTAGGGGTCGGAGCGGTCCTAGCGCCTGCGTGTTTTGGTTTACGGCCTTGGGCGGTCCTTCGCAGCACTCCTTAGTAGTAGAGTAGGTAAGATTTAACTTTTTGAGGCAGTGTAGTCCCTTTATAGTCCCACTAAACCCTAAACCCTAAGCCCTAAACCCTAAACCGTTCCGCTTGGCCTTCAGTTGCCAGGCGAAGCCATGTCGGAGGGTGGAAAGGGCAGCTGTGCCCGGCCATTCTTAACAAGAGTGCCTGGGGGAGGGTGGAAAGGGCAGCTGTGCCCGGCCATGCTTAACAAGAGTGCCTGGGGGAAACAGATGCCAGATGCACGCTACGTTCGGTGCGACGGCCAAGTCTTGTCAGGATGCTTGCGATTCTATGCAGCGATAAGGCTTTATAAGGCGGCGAGGCTCTCTATTTACCGTCGTGCACGACCAGCGCTTATGGCTTGGCATAGACCCCTAAACCGTGAGGCGGCCATGACCAGAGTGACTTCCATGTTGGAGACCTGCGCTGGCCTCGCTAAGGTGTTGGTGTGCATGTCCTCGAATGTGCCTTTGCATGGGAAGGATGAAGGCAAGACTGGTGGGAAAGTCATCAGGTTCAATCTTACCATAGCGGAAAGAAAGGCGAAGCTTCCCGAGCTCAAGGCTCGCAGTCGATGCTTGGCAGTAGGCCATTGGGCCGGAGATGCGGAATGCAGATTTAAGTCTCCGGGCATTCCCTAAACCCTAAACTTGATTATGGGCAACCAAAACTCGGGGCTTGAAGGTGAAGGCAGATTTCCGTGCTCATGGCTGGAGAGTCCAAAGGTTTCGACTTTAAACGGACGGTTTAGGGTTTAAAAGGCAGAAATCCAATCTGGACCCTCGGCCCTAAACCCTTACCCCCCAACCCTAGTGGTAAGATCCTTGATAGCAAGCGAAGATGGGACCAAATAGTTTATGAGCCTCATGATTTCTGCTTAGGTTTGGGTGCTTCAGCATTCTGACGTTGAGGGTTTTTCGGGCCTCTAGGGGTTTAGGTTTTAGGTTTAGGGTTTAGTGGATTGGGGTTGAGGGTTTAGGGTTTAATGGATTGGGGTTTAGGATCAGGAGAGGAACTTTATTGGGTGTGAAACTTAGCACATCGCTCTCTGAAGCAGGCTGTGTTGGTAGCATGTGGACTGCGTCCTGTCCACATATCCAACAAAAGCCCTAAAGTCTTGTCTTACTTCGGGGAACCAGAGGGCGCAGCAGCCTCACTTAAGAGACATAGCAAAACCCGAAACCCGATATCCTAAACCCTAAACCCTAAACCCCTAGACCCTAAAACCATAAACCCTAAACCCTAAACCCTAAAACCCTAGACCCTAAAGCCCTAAACCCTAGAGCCCTAGACCCTAAAAGCCCTAAAAACCCTAAACCCTAAACCGGGCATTGGCTTCTAATTGAGACCGAACCCCAAGGCCTCAAGACGGAAGCGATGTGACCCCACGCTTCGGGGCTGAGGTTTTTGGGCTTTGGGGGTGGAGAGGCTGAGGGTCTAGGGCTCAAGAGTTTAGGGTTGAGGGTTTAGGGTTTAGGGTTTCAGGTTTCAGGGTTTAGGGTTTAGGGTTTAAGGTTTCAGGGTTTAGGGTTTAGGGTTTAAGGTTTCAGGGTTTAGGTGTAGGGGTTAGGATTTCCGGTTTAGGGTTAGGGCTTTAGGTGTGCTTCAGTTGCAGGAGAAGATCACGGATCTGATGCCCAAGAATTCAGCGACTTGCCTTGGCAAGCTACCCACAACCGAAGGTTCAATGTGCAGTAAGTAAGTTTAGGTATATTCAATGCTAACTAGTTGTTTCCGCCAATCCAGTTCTCGACATGTGTATGTCGTTATGGTCGATATGCATATGCAGGTACATATCACATGCACAAACAAGTACGCATACCTGCAAACATACCTCCCCTGGTAACTACCGTCGTCATCACCGTCATCGTGACCCATGGTAGCCAAGCGTTGATTTGTTTTTTTCGGAGAGAAAGTGTTGGGAAAGGAGGCATCCAACATGAGGATCTAGGGTTCGGGATTTAGGCTTTGGGAGGGAGAGGGAGACATCGAAGATTAGGGTTTAAACTTCCCGTTTTGGGCTTTAGACAGGAGGCATCCAACATGGAGGATCTAGCAAAGTCTTGGTGGTAGACAAGCTGCCTCCGAGCTGACATCTACGCCTTAGAACCCCAAAGCCCAATCCCTCTTCCACACATCCATCCTTTGACTAACTCCAAACCCCTAAATGCCTGAATCCCAAGCCATGTAAACCCTAAGCCCTAAACCCCTAAGCCCTAAACCCTATAATCCCTAAACCCTAAACCCCTAAACCCTACACCCTAGTATGTTTCAGGAGTGGTGTGCATTTTTTGGGTTGCTGTGGTTCAGGGCTGAGGCTTCAGGGGTTCAGGACGGTTTAGGGTTAAGGGTTTAGGGTCTTTAGGGTTTAGGGTTTAGGGTATTTAGGATTTAGGGTTTAGGGTTTGGGGGTTTAGGGTTAGGACTAAGAAGAAGAGCCGACTCGACCCTCCAAAGAGGACCTTCATCTCGAAGAAAGAACCCCCCATGGGAGTCTAAGGTAGAGCGGACAAAACTACGCTGAACAACAACACAAGCCCCGAAACCTTTGAGCCCTCAATGCGCTAAAGCTTGGTAACAGTGGGGTAATACTCATAATATGGAGATATCAGGCCCTTAATGGTAGCCCTATTATAGACTGTTACTGTATGGGGGCAGCACCCAAGCTAAAGCCTACCCCCTAACGAGGTTCCTGAGTAGCCCTTTAATAACAAGGATACCCTTTTTCCTACTATTTGGGTTTAGGCCCTAAACCCTAAACCCTGAACCCTAAACCGTAAGGGAACCCAAAAAGAACAAGGGCAAAAGCGTACTGCTCGGTAACCGAGAATCCCTTAAAGGAATCCCTTTCTGCCTTTTAAAGGGACCCTAGGGTACTACTCGGTAACCTAGCTAATCTAAGCCGAGGCAAAGGCCGATCAGAGACAACTCTGTTTCCACCGACTGCACCTGGATCTGAGGAGCTGGAAAGGGTTTTGGGTTTAGGGCTCCTTAAAGGGATCTATAAGGGTTTAGGGTTTAGGGTTTAGGGTTCCAACAAGGGATCTATAAGGGTTTAGGGTTTAGGGTTCCAAAAAGGGATCTATAAGGGTTTAGGGTTTAGGGTTTAGGGTTCCAAAAAAGGATCTATAAGGGTTTAGGGTTTAGGGTTCAGGGTTCCAAAAAAGGATCTATAAGGGTTTAGGGTTTAGGGATAAGGGTACTATCTGGGTACTGTTGATGATAGAAATCTGAGCATTACCTTAAGGACTCTAAACTATGGGAATTATGGTGCATATTCCTTCTTAGGGGGGTCATGCAGGATTTCTATCACCAACCGTACGTCTTTGGAGTTTGGCGGCCGTTCTGAGGCTGAGGCTGGCTTTGGAGATTTGTGGTTTGGGATGTCTGTTCTTTTCTTGGGGGTATACTAAACATGTTCATCTTTGTAATCCTTCTTTGGGTTTTCTTATGACAAAAAAATGTAAACTGGTATCCCACAAGGCCCCAGATGTAGGGGAGCATGGGCTGGTCTTGGAGAGTTGAGGATAAGAGATGGCTGGGGCGTCGGAGCCAAGTGCTCCCTGCGGGCAACAGCTTGATTCCCAAGACAGACTAGTCCTTGCGGCTCCTTAAGGAAAGTATCTTTAACCTACCACGACAACACCATTATTCTGTTACTACAGAGTCAAGCCCCTATATGGGGGGTTTCCGAAAATAGGGGAAACCCTAGAGCAGTCGACTGGACTCGAATCACAGAACTAGGTTCCTGAGTAGCCCCTTAATAATAAGGGTACCCTTGCTCCTACTATTTGGGTTTAATAAGGGAACCCAAAAAAGACAAAGGGCAAAAGGGTACTACTCGTAACCTCGAGTACCAAAGTCAGCTTTCACGCAGCCAGGGCCCCGGCCATCTGCATTCCGGTGACAAACTCGTTGTAGTTTTGCATCACCCGCGCAGAAAGCTGGGCATTGATAGCCTTTCAAAAACCCGCGACAAAGGCTATTATCGGCTGCTAGACTCCTGACAGTGCCGATAGTCCTAAGGGCCGACGGAGAAGTGAAAGCGCTTCATCTGCATGAGAAATCGTGGCAGTGCCGCTGCGGGCTCTCAAATTTCGATCTCAATCACGATGATGACCACGGGCGATGAAGCTGATGACGCTGATGAAGCTGACGATGCTGCTGATGATGATGGCGATGATGACGAAGATGGCGACCATGATGATGACGATGGCGATGATGGTGATGATGCTGATGACGATGACGATGACGATGACGATGACGATGATGATGATGGTGACGATGATGATGATGATGGTGACGATGACGATAATGATGCTGATTATAACGATGGTGGTGGCGATGATGCTGATGATGCTGATGGTGACGGCGATGAGGCCGATGTCGATGACGATGGCTGTGACGGTGATTGTGATGCTGATGGTGATGGTGTTGGTGGTGATGATGATGTTGATCATGATCATGATCATGATCATGATGATGATGATGATGATAAGGAGCATCGGGGGAGTAACGCTCCACATTATCATCATGGCTCTTACTTTGACCTTGGTTCCACCTCTTCCGTCTCCAATGCAACGCGGAAGGAGTCTTTGCCTTGCCTCCGAGATGGTGCTATACTCTTGGATCCGCTCCTCCATAGCCTTCCAGGGAAGATGAGGGTGAGGTCTTCAAGAACCCTGAACGGGTTTAGGGTTTAGGGTTTAGGAACCTTAAGAGGCCCGAAACAGGCAGTCTTGGGGGGGCCTTTTCGTCGAATCTAGCCCTCAAGGGGTGTGTTGATGGGAGGGTAGGTCTTGAGAATCCTTGGCAGACATTCACTGCCAGACCTGAGTTAATTACACAATAAGCTACGGAAATAACAATGTTAAACTCTCAGACTCTGACTAAGCTATGAGAAGCCAGAAACGTCTTGAACGCTGGATATTGGAGAAGGTTCTTTGAAGCTAAACCCCTAAACCCTCCAAACCCCTCCTAAAAACGTCCGGTATTAGAGAAGCCAATGCTAAAGAATTCCCTAAACCCTAAATCCTAGACCCTAAACCCTAAACTTTAAACCCTAAGCCCTAAACCCTTCCGCGGGCCTTGAGATTCCAAGGGTAATCCAAGTCCCCAAGCTCCTCGCAGAGTTTGGTGATGGGAACTTTGGGGTTTACGCGAGGCTTTAGGGTTTAGGGCTTAGGGTTTAGGGTTTAGGGTTTAGGGGTTTAGGGGTTTAGGGTTTAGGGTTTAGGGCTTATAAGTGTTCGGGGTGTAGGGTGTTAAGGGCTCATAAGGGAGTTTAGGTTAGAGCTTAGCTGAGGGTTGCGGGTATAGGGTTGAGGGTCTCGGTTTGTAGTTGTTCTGCTTCCTTTTGGGGTGTCTGGTGTTGAGGGTTGACGCGAGCCGGGGGTCTGCTGGAAACCGTAAACCCCAAGCCCCTGAAGCCCAAGACCCTAAACCCCTAAACCCCCACACCCTAAACCCTCTAAACCCCCCAAAACCCCCAAGACCTTAACCCCTGAACCCCTAAATCCTCTAAACCCACCAAAAACCCCAAGACCCTAACCCCTGAACCCTAAACCCCTAAACCCTCTAAACCCACCAAAAACCCCAAGACCCTAACCCCCTGAACCCCTAACAACACTGCTGGCTTCTCGTTTGGGGACTTTGTTAAGTTACGATAATGAAGAAACCACATTATTTGCTATAGATCCCCAACAAGAACCCCTAAACACATCCCTAAACCCTAAACCATTATAGATCCCTGTAAAGGAACCCGACAAAGGACCCTACTTTAGAGAGCTACCCACACAGTGCCCTTATCCCTAGACCCAAAACCCTTACCAACTCCCTTTAAGAAACCCGACAAGGGACCCTACTTTAGAGAGCTACCCATATAGCGCACTCATCCCTAAACCCTAAAGGCCCAAAAACCCAAGACCCCAAGACACTAACCCCCTGAACCCCTAAATACAAGTCTTCGGTGTGACTGGAGCCCTGAACCCTAAACCCTAAACACCAAAAGGAACCCTATACTTTAGAGAGCTACCCAGACTTTGGGCCCTTCGCCCGGAACCAAAACCCTAAACCCCAAAACCCCCAAAAAAACCCAAGACCCTAAACCCCAAGATCCCCTGACCCCCCCAAACCCACTTTGGGCCCTTCGCCCCGCGGCCTTGGCCACGACATCCTCGAAGCCCAGGAAGCGCTCCGGCAGCTTCGGCACCTCCTTCCCTGGGTTTAGGGTTTAGGGTTTAGGGTTTAGGGGTTTAGGGTTTAGGGAAAAAAGGAGGGCCAGCAGGTGGCTTTTCTTAGGCTTTGGGGTTTGGGGCCTAGGGGAAAGGGAGGGCCGGTAGGGGCTTTCTAGGGTTTTTTGTGCTAGGGTTTGGGGTTTAGGGTTTGGGGTTTGGGGTGTTAGTGCTCTTCTTCCTTTTGTTGAAAAGGAGTGCTTTTGGGTTTCGGATGCCGAGCAAACAAATGTTTAGGGCTTCAGGGTTGAAGGTCTAGGGTTTGGAGCTGTCGGGGATGAGGGCGGAAGGTCCGGGATTTGGGACTTAGGAGTTTTCTGGTTTAGGGTTTCGAGTCACGCCGAAGACTGGGTTCTTGTTAGGGGATTTGATTGAAGTTACCATAACGGGGATCTATAGTAAATAATATGGTGTCGTTATTATGGTAGCGTAAGTATTAAGGAATATACCGCAAATCATAATATTAAGACCCCTATAATTTTATGTATATATTCCTGATTTAAAGGGGTATTGGGCTCCCAGAAGAGGATTTTGAGACCCTCAGAGACCACACGGGTGGGCCTGGTCGGCTGCTGCTGCTGCTGGCAGAGCTGCCCTGCATGACCTCCCCCGCATCAAAGGGGCTGAGGCTTTAGGGTTTTCGGAGGCTTTTCGGGCCTTATGATTAGGGCTTCGGGATTTAGGGTTTAGGGTTTAGGGCTTCGGGATTTAGGGTCTTAGGGTTTTCCGGGGCTTTTCGGGCCTTATGAGGCTTTAGGGTTAAGGGTGTAGGGCTTAGGGCCTGTAGGGTTTGGGGTAAAGGGCCTTTTAGGGGCCTGAATATTATACTCTGTGTATTATAAGGAACCCCCCCAAAAAAATAGCATGATAGGTTATTGCTGAGACCCCTATGTTAGTCCTGGGCACGGTTTTGTATAGGGACACATCTTGGGCAAGGAGCCCGAAACCCTATTTAGGGCTTCGGGATTTAGGGTTTAGGGTTTAGGGCTTCGGGATTTAGGGTTTAGGGGCCCCAATCCTTTAACCCCAAGCTGAGACAGCAGAGGGCGGAAACAACGCCCGTTGCCTCACTGCCCGCCGAGCATTCGCGAGCGGATTCGGTGAGATTGGGCCGGTTCAGACGTAGCGCCTCTATACGGGATTATGGCTTTTGAGTCAACAATGTGACGCTCGAGACTTCCTTTGCTAAGTCTGCTTGGGCTAAAAGGGTGCTTTACCGTCGAGATGGAACCTGACCGAAAAGCTCAGGCGGGCAGGCGACCCTAAACTCCTAGAACCCCGAAAACATCTCAAAGCCCCAAATCCTAAAAACCTCTTCACCCTAAACCCGAAACTGATCTAGAGCTCGGGGTAAAAGCGTCCTTCTCTGACATGGCTGAGGACATGTTGGCGACTCCGCGAGAGCCGAATGGGCTGTCAGGTCAACAAAATCAGGACAGCTTGGGCTTACGGTGTAGGGTTCAGGGTTTTGAGCTTGTGGTTATGAGTCTACGGTTTACGGTGTAGGGTTTAGGCCCTAAACCCAAGTTTAGGGGTTTGAGCTTGGGGTTAGGGTCTACTGTTTAGGGACCGTTCTTCAGTCGTGGCAACTAGCACGGATGCCTTTGGAATATTGGATTTGGGGTGAGCGCTACCACTCAACCTTGACGTTGTTGCTGCAGAACCGGCTTCGGGGTATATTGTATTCTGCCTGTTAAGGAACTCAAAAGATAACATCAACGAAATTTTGGGTTTAGGGTTTAGACGATTATTCAGGCCCTAGTCACTTGGGATCAATGAAGCATCGACGTCCAATCCCGAATCCCCAATCCCTGCCCCCTCTGATAGGGTTACGGACACAACTCTTCAGCTGTCGGTTTCGGTGCTGCACTGCAAGCAGTCTGTTGAAGCATTAACAAAACTGCGCACAAAAACAAAGTCGCTTCAGTGTCGTGTATACTTGCTTTCATTATGACCAAGAATAATAGTCATTATTCTATATTATCACCATTATTGTTAGAAGTATTATTGCGATGAGTATCACTAGTATTAGTAGTAGTACTATTATCATGAAGATTGCTATTCTCATTTTTGCTATTGTTATTATTACCATTATTATCAATTGTACCGTTATAATTCTATATTGTCACTGTGAATAATGCTATTATGGATGATATCTTTATTACTGGCATGGTCGATGCTGCTGGTGACACCCTGATTTTGTCCGGGAGTCATGCCTGTCACGTTTCGGGCCCTTGAAGGACACAAACGGCACTGCACCCCCGCAGCAACTGCTGTCTTACAGGGCCAGCGGCGGGGCAGTTCCGTCCCGAGAACAGCTCAATCACCAAAGTGTCGTTTTCTGATTGTATATACGGGATGCACAAAACCCAACCGGTCACTCACTCTACTAGCTTTGTGCAACCTCTGCCTTTACGAAAAATATTGGTGTCCCTTTGCACACCCTCTTTACTGAGCCAAACATGATTTATCTTCTCCCATGCCGCACTTGATTGGCCGTCCGGAAACGCTTCCTTTGGACCAATCGGCGTTGAGCAGATACCGGGGGGCAGGGGGGTACGGTTCTCGGGAGGGTCTTCCCCAGGGACGCGCCTTCGGCGCTCCCGAGAGAGTTAACGCGAACTTCGTAATTAGGTATAAGGGCTGCGTGCCTGTGTGAGGTGTAGCTTAGCTTGACATGATCCTTCACCACGGTCCGGGTCTTGAAAGTTGGCCTACTTGTATGTTATTCCGGCACGTGATATGGGTACTTCTCCAAATAAGGGTCCCTTTTAGGGTCCTTCGTATAAGGGTGCCGGGGACCCTAATTTAGAGAACTACTCAAATGGTGTAGGGCTTTAGGTCTCGAGTTTAGGGCATTATGCAAAACTCCTACAGCACTCTGTGCGGCTCAGAGACCAGAGAAGAAGCGCGCAGCCTCCACAAAGGGCAACATGGTTTAGGGCTTTGGGTTTAGGGCGATCCCTGCTTTTGTCATCACAAGACCTCTCACGCCTGTGCCCTAAACTTCAAGTGAGACAGGCGATTGACTTCAATTCTGTATAATTGCCACGATGATAGAAAGCCTGCATTACCCATAATGAGGAGTATACCATAATTCCCATAGTTTAGGGCCCTTAAGGTAAGGCAGACTTTCTATCATCAACAGTAGTATACCATAGGGACCCTAAACCCTAAACTGCCCTAAACTATACTATACCCCAAGACCCGATTCGAGCCATAAAGGTCCCCTCCTTCTCTGAATGATCAAACTGCTTCAAGGTCCCTTGCTGAAGCTTTTCACACCTGGGTAGTTCTCCAAGGTAAGATCCATTTTTCTTATGAGGGTGCCGTACTATATTTAATATTGGGGATTGCAAAAGGGACCCTAATTTAGAGAACTACCCGCAGAATGACAAGGGCCACGGTCCATGGACGAAGGTGTCGCACCCATCTAACTTAGCTGCAAAGGAACACTGAATGATGGCAACGACTTCTGCTTCCCGTAAACCCGAAGCCCTGCAAGAGCATCCGAAACCTTCCTCTAAATCCTGATCCTAGGATCCCTGGATTTTTGCTTACTTCATGCAGTAGGTAATGTAGGGGCCTTGGTCATAATAGGGTTTTCGGCTATAAATGACTATAATTATGCCTGCAAAACAGTCTGTGTATTTATTTGGGTAGTTCTCTAAATGAGGGCCCGGTTTAGAGTCCTTTTATACGAATGCCATGCTCTTTTGAGGACCTGAAAAGGAACCTTCAACTTCTCAGAACTACCCATTTAGGCCCTATAGTACATGATGACACCTGAATCACACTAAACGCCTGAGTAGCCCCTTGATAATAAGGGTACCCTTTTTCCTACTATTTGGGTTTGATAGGGGAACCCAAAAAGAAAAAGGGCAAAGGGTACTACTCGATGACCTAGCTTAGAACCCTGAAATGTCCCTTAGAAGGAATCCCTTTCTGCCTTCTTAAAGGCACCCTTTTCCTACTATTTGGGGCTTAATAAGGGAACCCTACTCGGTAACCCATTAAAGGAATCCCTTTCCGCCTTTCTAAAAGGGGCCCTGAATCGACACAAGAGCTGGATGACCTGCTGCTGCTTCTGATTCCCGAGGCCACCTGCGCTGGGGTCTGCTTTCGGTTCGGGCGATTCGCGCTTCTGGGTTGCGGGTTTAGGGGTTTAGGGGTTTGGGGTTTAGGGGTTATGGGGTTAGGGTTATGGGTTCAGGGTTTGGGGTTTTCTGGCTCCCTGTTGAGGCTATAATCAAAAATGATCATGTTCAATCCTTGTTGGGTTTTCGTTTAACAAAAATGTAAAATTGTAGTCAACAAGGACCCAGTTTAGGGGTTTGGGCTGGGCCGGCAGTCATTTCCAGGAGCAGGGAACGCAGGTTCAGGGTTTCGCTAGAGAGCCCGAAAGACCCTGAGCCGCAAAGGCCCCGAACTCCGAAACCACAAATTCCGTAAACCCTACCTTAGCCCCAAATAACCTACCTTAAAGAAATCAGAATAAGGAACCCTAAAACGGTAGGTTCTTTGGGGTCCGGGTAAACCTAAACGCTAGCTTCGGGATCCCTAAACCCTAAACCCTCAAGCCCTGAAGCCCTCAAGCCCTCAAGCTCTAAACCCTAAAGTCCCTACCGCCGCCTTCTTGCGCCTCAAGCTTAGCCCTGCGCGAGGCTCACGGGTGTAGACAACACGTTTAGGGCTTAGGGTTCGGGTTCGGGTTTGGGTTTAGGGTTTGGGGTTTAGGGTTTTAGGGTTTTAGGGTTTAGGGTTTAGGATTTAAGGTTTTAGGGTTTAGGATTTAGGGCTTTAGGGGTTTAGGGTTTAGAGGCTGTCGGGCCGAAGCGTCTCAGTCCATACTGTTGATGATATAACTCCTGCATTTCCTTAAGGGCCCTAAACTATGGGAGCTGTATGGTGTAATTACTCCTTATTTTGGGTACTGCAGGATTTCTAAGTATCATCAAACCCTAAACCCTAAACCCTAAACCCGAAGTAGGGTTTTTTGGGGGGTGTAGTGGTTCTCAGGGAAGGGGAGGGGGAAACACCCGTGAAGCTTCCGAAGCCTTGGAGCTGCCGTGCGAGCTCGCGGAGGACTCGGTGCGAGGCCCCAGATCCTCAGGTTTCTTTTGGGCTTCGGAATTTTTGGGAATATTGGGGTTTAGGGTTTAGGGTTTGGGGTTTAGGGTTTAGGGTTAAGGTTTAGGGGTTTAGGGTTTAGGGGTTTCGGGGTTTGGGGGTTTGGGGTTTGGGAGTTTAGG
>CAJNJA010014789.1:313-12043 GCA_905231915.1 Symbiodinium necroappetens | reverse complement strand
TACTACTGGTACTACTGTTACTACTAGCACTGCTGGCACTGCCAGCACTCCTAGTGCTCCTAATATTTGGCTGGCACTAAAGACTATCACTACCACCATCATGAAATACTGGTACTTCACTGCTGATACTCATGCCAATCCTTCTGCCAATGCTAGTAAGACATATAACTAGTACTCATATGCCCATACCCAGACGAATACCAATACCGACTAATGCAAATGCCAGTACCCAATGGCCACCATTCTCGTACTAGCATCAAATCGTGTGCCATCGCAGGAAGGATGCTGGGAAAAGCACTGGACTGTAATCAGAAATCCTGTCGACTTCAAGTCATTCACCCGGCATCCTGGCACCTGACAGTCAAATTTCTGCATGCCGGGGTGACCACGGGCAGCGAAGCTGCTGGAGCTGCCTCCTCTCAGGACCCACAGGTGTTCATCTGCAGGATGCAGGGCTGGGGTCAAGTCTGAGTCCAGTTTCCCAAGTCCGCTTCTTTTGTCTTACCAGCATTGCTTGTCTCCAAGCCAACACCCGCGCTCCCCGGCAGCTGGNNGTGGCTGGCGCCGCCTCATGTTTCTCGCTTTTACAACTTGAAAGTCCTTTTTTGAGGCAACGCATTGGCTTGGACACGCCTCGCTCTCAGGGCACTGCAAGAAAGACACCGGCTCAGAAAGCGCCTGAGGCCCTCACAGCCGGAGCCTCCGCAGCAGCCGGGGCGGCGCCATCCGCTGGAGCCTCGCCCCCGGCCGCCTGCTGCCTCGCATACGGGTGCTGAGAAGAGACATTCAGGCTGAGGGGTGGGTTTTCGCGGATTCCCGGACAATTGAAATAATCGTGGGGCGCGTGATGTGCGGAAAACAAGCTCCGGATGAGTACATCAAGCCACGAAGTCTACTCCACAAGCTTTTCATCAGGCTTCTCACTCTTAGACACTGAAACCCCCACATCCTGCACCCTACACCTTGAGCTCAAAAACCCCAAGGCACACTTGATGCCTGGCTCTTTCCTCCTCCCTGGAGAGGCGGAGTGCCAGGAACAGCTCCTGGATAACCCAAATAAGCAATGTTGTTTTGACGATGTGTACGCAAGTAATCATGTAAGCAAATATGTATATATGTACATATGTACATATTTATGTATGCATGCGAAGCCTCCCGACACCCCTGGCTCCGGATCATCGTTGGGATTGATGCCAAACTCGAATCCGGCATCACCGCCCTCGCCGCCCATGGCTGCTGCCTGCCAGCAGTTTTCGTCTGGAGAAACAGTCGTTTTCAAAATTCAACCGCCAAGACATGCAGGACCTAGCCATTCCGAACAAAATAACACAAAATATGTGCCGTCGATTGAGGCATCTCAGAGAGCTTGAAAGCAGGGTCTTCGCGATGAGATGGGATGCTCATTTATGTCGGCCAGAGATTTCCATCTCTGATTGCCTATCGTAAGCAGAAGAGACGATGTGGTCCCCGTGCCAAACCTAGAAGCACATGCAAAAAGGATTCAGAGGCAGTGGCAGTGTAGTTGATATAACAAATCGGAGAAGAAGAGCTCACATAGGCATCAGT
Source organism: Symbiodinium necroappetens (assembly GCA_905231915.1). Lineage (NCBI taxonomy): Eukaryota > Dinophyceae > Suessiales > Symbiodiniaceae > Symbiodinium > Symbiodinium necroappetens. The sequence continues at coordinate 10,477 of CAJNJA010014789.1, read as the reverse complement.
CGTGCATGTTGCTGCAATATGCCTCTCAACTCCAGTTTCGCCCCCAATAAGAACAAAGGCTAGAACACAGTCGCTGACATGGATGAACTCATTATCTACAGTATAATCCACCGAAACAACCAGCGTACACTAAGATCAGCATGTATGATTGGCGTCGACTGCCGAACATGTAATATTGAACCATGCAGCACATACTGGCCTTTGTTGAAACATGATGCACAAGAAACCTAAACGATAGTGATAGTGAGGACGTGAGCAATAGGAACATATAACTTCATACAACATGCAAACTTGACTCTTTTGCTCAAAGGGTCAGGTACAGACATGCCTTCATGCATGCATGCACGCACGCACGNNNNGCACGTACGTACGTACGTACGTAGGTATGTCTGTATGTATGTATGTACGGATGTATGTAAGTACGCATGCACGCATGCACAGGGGCAGCGTGCATGTATGTACTTGTGTATCATACATACGCGCATGAATAGCTACATACGTACGTACATACCTACATACATACATATATACAGACATACCTTCCTGCCTGCCTGCCTGCCTGCATGCATGCCTATGTACATTCATGCATACGTGTTTGCTTGCGTGCAAGCATGCTTGCAAACGAACATGCATGCATTCATCCATATAGCCATACATCCGTACATCTGTAGAGTCTGTAGATGCATGCATACATACATACATACATACGTACATACATAAACACACACATACATCCATCCATCCATGCATGCATGCATGTATACACACACATGCATGCGTATACACACACATGCATGTGTATACACACACACACATGCATGCATAAACACCAGATTGTGCTGCACGCGTCGTACTCAAACTAGTTGAACTTCTGCATACAACCGACATATATGGCCATGTACGATTCCCATCTCTTATTCACAAAAGCATACCGTTGGAAGTACACATCACAGTACTACTAGTTTCTGAAGCAACATTAAGACTAGTAAGGACTGGTAACCATGCTCGAGGGAGAAGAAATCAGCAATAAACATAGCCATACTTCAGAAACAGCCAGTTCGGCCTCTCCGTCGGGGTTGACGATGGGCGAAGAGAGGAGGATGTCGCTCAGCAGCTTGGGGCCTACTGGTGCCTCTAACCTGAAGCAAGACGAACAGGCCGTCGGGTCTGTTAGCTGAGGATCAGGGTCGCAGACGAAGCTTCATTATTTACAGGTAGGGGACTGTCAGGTAGCAGAGATTCCACATGCCAACGCTGACAAAACCTCGTCAGGGCTCTGTAAGTAGCACTCACTACTGCGATTACTGCTACTACTGCTACTACTACTGCCCCTCCTCCTCCACCAGCTTACTACTAGTAGCCGGGGGAGGACAGCACTAGTACTGTCACTGGCCCGAGCAATCGCAGCAGGCCCTACATTCACTGCATAACAATGATTCGCAAGCAGCCCTCAATAGCAGCCCCGGCGCCTGCAGCGCCACGAAGCAGTAACGTTAGGTCTGATAGATCAGGCTTCTTCATCGAAGCCACTGATGGACCCCCAGAAAACTTTGACCGGCCCAAACCTCCCTCACCCTGGACACTATGAGCCCGGCAGATGCGACGTGTCTTCGCTGTTCAAGGCCTTCATCAACTTTTCTAGCTTCGGTGCCTCGGAGATGCGAGACTTTCACGAAGCGAGGGTTGACAATACCTGCATGTGCCCAGTCCACAAGCAACCCTGAGACTGAGCATAAGGATCATAAGCATAACAAACACCAATACCATAATCATCGCATGGACAAGAATGCAGACGCATCATTGATACAGCCATGAGAAGGACAGCGCAAGCGCCTCTACAGCTGCAGCTGCAACCACTGCTTTCCACCCACGGGCAGCAGCCGGCAAACACGTCACAAACACTATCAAAAACGCCGTAACACATCGAACGGCAACGTCCAAAGCCTTGCATAGCTCAGCAAGCACTCCTCAGCAGGGCCCAGGCATTTTCCTCCACCTCGCCAAAGCTAACGAGATCCAGGGCTACACCTCAGACGTCCGAAGAGAACAAGAACATGAGGGTTGCACGAAAGGAGTATCCCTGCTGAGCAACCCCCGACAAAATCGACCTACAGTTTGCAGGCAGCGCATAGGTGGTGCAACGGACATGCCGTAGTTCAAGCACCAAACCATCGGATCAGAATCGTTCATCAAAGGTTGCCCAACTGATCGTGAAAGAGCATCGTTGAAGATACATTGAATAAAGCAGTCGACATTACGGACACCATATCGTTTGTCCTTACAACGCCTTACAAGAGAGTAGCCGCTTCAGATCAAGGAAGAAGCCAGAAGAAGGCTTCGCGATTCCAACAAACGAGAAAAATCAGCAAGCGCACATTTATCCAAACCACACGACCACAGCCCCACAAGCCGCACACCTGCAATGTAAAAGCATCGATCATCCCGACTTTTCACTAAATCAAGAGGCCTCCGTGACCTAGTCCAATGGAAAATTCACGCCAAATCCACACGGCACAGCATGACACCCTAATGAGACTTTCGAAGACGAAAACTTGCACAACCAAGCCACATCCCCACCACAACACCGGGCTTGCTGGGGGCTCTCGAAGAAGGACCGGTCTTAGGAGATACTCGGGTATGCCAGGACAGCGAGGCCTGCCGATCAGACGAACACCTCGAAACTTACAAGACCCCCAGGCACCGAACCCAGGCACCGAACATGCTTGAACGAAGAGGGGTTGGATAGGACTTGTGTGCAATCCTTACCCTGCCTTCTCCCCTAAAGTCAGATCCCATACTGCAGCAAGGGGGCTATTCTTCTTCAGGTTCTTGCCCAATGTTTCAAGCTCCTTCGTCCAAGAATACTTGTCGACTTCGGGATACAAATATTTCGGGATTCGGGCTGTCTGAAGTGAAGTCAACCTGCACGCTGTCGCTCAATGAAGCATCAACATTCTGCTCCGCGGCTCTGGCAGTCTTGAACCGACGCCCCTACATGGATGAGGCCGAACCGGGGCTATGTGCGTTCTGAACGCCGAGCTCCTTTTCCGTGGCAGTTACCGGGCTGCCAACGAATGCGATGATCCTTTTGCAGCTTCACGGCTTCAAGGTGAAATCAGGTCCGAGCTTCCCAAGGTTGAACTAACTACCTTGGAAGTACATGCATCGAATCATTCGCTACATACATCCCTCCAGACATGCACACATGCAAAATTATCAAAGATACATACAAACATACATACCCTGTCTTTCTGTCGAGGGTCTAAGGCAAACTGCACCGTACCTTCGCTCATCGTGCTCAGTGCCCGAGCCCTTTATGACGAATCTTCTAGAGCAGGATCTTGGCGTTTGACTGACTACACCTGACCCAAACATTGGATGATGCACGAGGACAGGCAATGGCCAGAATGAGAGCAAGTGGCAGTGCATCTAACACTGCTCACAGAGCCCTGCCTCTGTTTCTGCTTCTTGTTTTGCCTGTGCTTCAGGGCCTCAGCAAGGTCCATGGGGAGGGTTTGAGAGCTTCAGTGTTTCAGGAAAACTTAGAGTCGATCCAGGACGGACACTCCACGGTTTGGCAAAAAGCGTAAAAAGTCAAACAGGCTTGAGCGGCTCAGGATTTTTGTTGTCGTCTTCGGCTACTCTCTCGGCCCGAAGCGGCCCGGGACGGCATGGAGATTTTAAGTCCCGCACGAGCTGCGCTGTCTGAATTGCTCGGAGAAGATCGGAGCTGCCACCTGTCATGTCTTTCGAGTTTGGGGTTTTGGGGCTTGTGGTGCAGGGTTTGGGGGTCAGCTCCCCGTGCTCGGAGCAGCCCGTCCCGCAACAGCCCGAAGCGTTCTCCAACACCAAGCGGACCCTTCAAGAAGGCAGATAGATAGCTGGCATCCCACTCACACAACTTGAAGTTACATCGATTCGCCACAGATCCTCTAAATCCAGATTCAAGCATGCAGGATTTCGGCCTATCTGAACTCTGTTCAGCTCAGTCACCTCAGAACATGTTGTTCTGCTTCGCTCACGTCATTTGCAGTAGTCGCTGCCGGGCGTTAGGCTTGGGCTTCAATGTCTTGGACCCTGAAGTTTTCCATACAAGCATAGATGGTCAGGATGTGGCTCTCATCCACGGGCAGCTGTGGCTCCCGACCAGTCTTCCCAAATCTGGGGTTGGGGTCACCATGACCTGGAAGGGATGACTTGCTTAGGACTTAGACAGAGCGGGCCAGGGTTCAAAACCAACCGTACCTTCTCCTGGCGACATGACTGCAAAACAATGGCATTAAGCGGCACAGCAGATACAGTCATAGTCGTCGTCGTACGAGTACCAGCACCAGCACTGAGGCGTTTAAGGGAACATGCACTACAGGGGGTATTGTTGTGGCCCTCCAGCTGCTCGAAAGTAACTGAACAACGCAATCACTGGCAAGAAATGGTTCGTCAACACGTTGATTCACCTCCCACAGTCTCAAGGGAAGCTGTAAAATCGTTTTTGCTGAAACATAGTAGACGCAAACGAAAAGCCTGCCGAAAGACATCAAAACTTGGCAAATACGTTGATGGATACCTGATGCTCAAACCATATCATATAGGAGCCTAAAGAAGAAAAGTGCTCTATGAAAGACAATGAAAGCTTCAGTTCAAACAAAGCCTGACTACAAGAACGAGCGGACTATCGATTTGCAAGCTGCCTCGATCCGGTCTCCGGCACTAGCCAGGATGCCAACGGCATTCTCTGGATTCTGGTTGGTCCTGGCTTACTCCGAAGGGCCAACACAAGGGCTTCCGGGATCCACGAAGTCTCTCAAGGTCGGGAGGAACAGGGCAACTCCTTGAGGTCTGCAGCTTTTGGCTTGGTACTCTGGGTTTTGGGCTCGTGCCGTGCCAGAACGGGCTTCCAGGGTTTCAGGCTTTGCATCAGCATAAAACGGTAAAGCCTTTCAAACAAACTTGCCGGCTGCACTTTGCACCACACAACAGGTTGGCTGCATCAGTTTGTGAGTCGAAGCGCGTGGGCATGTAGTCGCCATTCCTGCAAGGTGACGGGCAGGTGCACCACTCCAGATTTCTCTACAAGCCCTTTATTCCCACCTCGTAAAATCCGAATTGTCAAGGCAGATCATCACCTCGGCTTCTGGGCGGGGTGGCTCAACTTCATGTTAGGATGCTCGGAGGTAGGGATCAATGGGCTGATGTGCTCCGATCTTCCATCGATACTACAGCTGCCTTTGTTGTTGAGAGGTGCAGGACGTTCGCTCGGATCTCAAGTCTACGATCCTTCCCAGGGCTAGACGCAAGCGTCGCTCTTTTCCACGCGCCCACTCTCCACAGCTGTCCAGCCCCGACGCAACCTCAAAGCATTTCGTCAGAAAGCCCTGACTGACCTCGCATATCCCTTCAACCCGTGTACGCCGTATACTGCTGTATACTGCCGTGTACCACGGGAAGATAAGAAGAACCCTGGGCTCTGGACGAGTCTCGGGCTGGTTCAAAGCGGGCTTGGGGATCGGGTTCTCTCTTCTCGAAACCTACGGAGGCCAAAAAACACAGAGTGTGTATCGGAATTCCTCACACCCCGAACCTTTGCAATCTGCGTAGTGTTCCCCTGAAAGTCTTATGCACCTGCAGTGTTTTTTGCGGGCCGGTTTTGTGGCTGTGGAAGGCTTCACCGGACTCGGCCCCTCAGAAGGCTCGCTGTGGAATGGTCCTCCACCACCCTGGCAGACCATGCTGGAGAGTTTGGGTTGCAGTTGCAGGCCGTGAAGCTTATACCTCATCAGGCTGGGTTTTGCTCTCTTCCACTGATAGGAGAGAGGGGATGTTTTCATGTCCGATCCAAATCGAGCCTATTCTCTGGAACCACTGGATCGTGGCATTAACGAGCATGCACCGTCTTGTGGGTGCCAAGAGCTTCGCCCTCAGTCGCTCGGTCGTGTTGACACGGAGCCATGCAGCAGCTGCTCTTGACAGAGCGATGCCTTCTCAGCCTCCAAGTTGGCCAGCGCGGCGCAGAGCACGGTGCGCTCTGCCTCTGTTGCGACAGCTGCCTTTGACCGGGCTGCGCAGCAGGCCTCCGCCTCCTCGCGGGTTTCCTCAGCTTGGGCCGCCTTGAAATCAAGTGCCTTAGACACTGCGGCCATGCGGCGACGCAGCTGCTTCCGCCGCTCCTCCAGCTCGGCATCGGCACGCTCAAGACCTGCTGCATGCGCCGCGAGCTGGTCGAAAGCCTCCTCCTTGCAATGCAACTCCTCCCGAAGCCGAGAACACGCTTGCGCCTCGTGGCTCGATGAAAGCTCGAGGCCCTGCACCGACACCTTCACCTCCCGGCACTCCTCTTCCAGCTTCGAGCACAGCTCCGCACCCATCGCTGCTTCCGCTCGCAGTGCCTCCTCCAGCCGTGTCCGCAGCGCTGCGCCTCGCTGCAGCTCCTCTGAGCGCTGATGTCCCCTGGCGGCGGCCTCCTTCTCGAGAGGCTCAATGGACAGGCGGAGCTCCATGCAGAGCTGCGCTTGGTTTTGGCAGGCGGCGCGGGTCTCCCCAAGGCACGCCGCGCCTTCAGGCAAAGAGGGATTCTTTCCAAGCTGGGTCAGCTTGGATGTCCAAATCTCCAGCTCTGGCTTGGCCTTGTCGATGCTCTTGTGGATGCTGTTCTTGAGGTACTCCACCAGCACCGGCGCAATCCCTCCGGAGAGGTCCAAGTCCTTGGCTTCACCATCCCGGAGAAAATGCTCGAGGCGAGTGCTCAGCCGATGGCAGGACCCCTTGGAAAGTCCTGCAGCCCTCAGCTTTGCCCTGCCTTGCACCTCTTGCAACGTGCTGGAAGGTGAGCTTTGCACCTCAGCCGCCCGAGCCGGCCGAGCAATAAAAGCCTCGTACTGCGACAGCTCTTGCTCCGCAATGCGCGTTTCGACGAGGCACAGCTCACGAACGTGCTCGACCTCACAGCGAACTACCTTCTGTGCTGTCTCGGACAACCCTGTGGCACTCGTCGGCTGTGCATTCTCTGCCTTGGAACTCCGACTCGTTGCAAGGGTGGTCACCAGCTTTTGTAAGTGCTGACCATCCAGCTGTGCCAGAGCTTGCCGGTGCACCTTCTTCAACTCGGCATGCTCCTCGTTAGCAGCTCGAAGCTCCTGCAGTACACTATCAGTGTCGGCAAGGCTTGGCTGCGAGAGCTGGAGTTGGTAGTGCTCGACGAGGGCAGAGAGCTCCTCCGCCTTTCTTGCACTCGAAAGCGCCTCTTGCTCCAAGCTCCGGCAGCGGTCCCAAGCGGCAGCCACCTTGGCAGAGAGCGCCGTCTTTGCCAGCTCCAGCTTTTGCACGCCGGTGTCCGATCCTCCGGTATCACACAGAGAGCCCTGGCCCTCCCCGCTCTCTAAAGTTAAAGTCTCAGCCTCAGCTGTCTGAGTCTCTGTCTCCTCACCATCCAAGCGGCTCCGAAGAGCTTGAGCCAGAGCTGAGACTTCCACGGCTGTTCGCCGCAAGCTGGCGACAGACGCTCCGATCGAGTGTATCTGCCGATCCGTGTCTTCGCATATCTGCTTTTTCTGCTGGATGCGCTGAGAAAGATCTGCACATACGCCCTTGGCCTTCTGTAACTGCTTCTGCTGCTTGCGTAACGACATTTGCCTGTGCTTGCTGTCTTCCGCACGCTTCTGTGCCACAGTCGCCACTTCTGCCTTGGCCTCATCGATGAGCTGCTGCAATCTTTGCCGCAGCTCTCGCTGCTCACTCGCGTGCTGCCGCGCAGAGTCCTCAGCCCTCTTGGCTGCCTGGCGGAGCTGCGCCGCCTCTTCCCTGACCTCGGCAGAGCGAGAGGCGGTTGAGCTCTCTGTGCGCCTCTCCAGTTCTGCCTGGCACTCGCTTAGGAGGCCCTCGGCCTGACGTGTGGCCAGCCTCTGCTTGCGCATCGCCTCATCGAAACTTTTCTCCAGCTCCAGCGCGGCCTGTTCGGCTTCCCGGTCCTGCTGGCGCCGCCGCTGTCGCTGCCTCTCCCGCTGCAGCTCTTCCGACACAGTCCCATGCGCAGAGCTGGCCCCAGGGCGGCTGGAGCTTTGCAACGTGCGGTCACTGCGGTCGCTGTGGTCGCCGGCTACGGAGCCGAATCCGCTGCGCGAGGACTGCGCGTCCAGAAGCCGTCGGCTTTCGACGATGGCCTGCCTGGCCTGGCTGGCGATGCGGTCCACGTCTTCACCTTACACGCAATGTACACTGGACAAATCATTGGCTCTCGGACTCCAAAGCCCTCTATACAAGGTGAAGCTCCAACACTGAATTCGAGACGCGGCACCTGCTTCGGAAGAGGGTCGCCGGCCCAGCTCGTTGGACGGCCTTGACGCACTCGGAGTCTGGTCGGGCTCTTTGGCCAGCGCCATGGTCAGAGAACCAAGGCTTTCAACCAACAAGTTACAGTTTGCTCTTTCAGGGTTCTGGGTTTGTAGGAAAGGCTGTGTGATGGCGGGCTGTGTGGCTCATGGAAGTTGGAAGAGATCCATGCACAGGAGCCGAGCATCGCACCCTTCACCCCAGCTTTCAGCAAACTCGGGACCGAAGGGATGACTCTGGCAAACAGCTGGTATTTCGTGCTGGAGGATGGCACTACATTGATCGAGCGCATGTTCATGCACCCGGCTTAAAGCGCCTAACCTGCCAACAGACTCCACTGCCTTCTGCGCCTCACCGGGGTGTCTCCTTGGTGAGGCAGGAGCAAGGGCTGGAGGGACTCTATCAGGCACACGATAATTTGAACATACCGAACCCGGCCCTTTCCGGAGCTTCGGCACGTGTGGTAGACGTCTCGTGCCTGGTAGGATAGCAGGCAAGCGGCTATGCGGATCTCTCCAGGGTCGTTGTCCCCTGGCGGAAGCACGAACTACAAATACGCAAGCATACACAGATAGCCGAACGCTGCCCCAATAGGGGTGGATATACGTCAAGAGCTTTCGAGCCAGGCGGGCAACCGCGACTAGGAGAGAAACTGCCGAAGTGCCTTCTTCAACTGGCGGAACAGCAGCGGCCTCGGTCCGCTTCAGCCACTGTGAATGCAAGAGTGCAGTCGTCGAGGCACTGTAAGCACATAAAACTGAAGGCTGCTTTAGCTGAAAATTATCATGCTTCAAGATTTGCGAGATGTGGGAATACGGGTTCAATGCCTGAGGTCTGCTTGGCATAAAGCACTAGGGCTCCCCAAAGAGTGAGTTCTCCAGGGGTTTCGGGATGAAGCGAGCACAAACAAACACGCACACAAATTCTGGGCACACATGTACGTCTGCATGCATGTTCGTGCATGGATACAACGATCAACAGAGAGAGATGGAGACGCAGCGAAAAAGAGTGGGAGGGACGTTGGTATTTGCACGGTTGCCCAGAAAGTGGATACCTGCTGCTCATTTTCTGTGCACATCGCTGTAAACACTGGATGCATGCATGCACGTATATACACATATACACATATGTCTCGGTGTATCTATACTCCTTCACCGACTGCACCTTCCATACAACCCACAAACTCAACAAACCCAAATGGAAGATGCTTCACCTCACGTAAGATCAATGTTGAAGACCCCAGCCGTAGGACAGACACTTGGGAAGTAATCGTGAATCAATACATGTCAGTAGAATGTACATGCCTTACATATAATATGTACATATGTACAAAAGTATGTATGGAGTTTGTGATCTGTCTACACACACAGCCTTTGCATCCATCCATACGTCCATCCGTCCATCCATGAATACATACATACACATACCCTGACATGCACATAGACAAAATATGTGTGCATGCGCACACACATACACAGAAACACATACACGTGCATGAACGCATCCAGACAAACATTTACACACCAACAAACGCGTACATTTCTTTCATACCGAAGTGCACAACTGATGCATGCACATCTGCTACATACAGGTAGACTGATAGCTAACAGACAAACAGACGGACGGACGGACGGACCGACACTGAGAGAGTCAAGCACATAAACAAATAGCTAGATAGACAGATGCAGGCTTACGTATTTTAATTACAAGGCAAACTAAGCTGCTTAGTGCACATGGACGTACATGCTCTATGTACAAAACCGCATGACTGCAAGCCTGGATGCATGCGTGCACATACGGACATCCATATACATATATACATAGATATACATAGATATACAT
>CAJNJA010014788.1:0-12043 GCA_905231915.1 Symbiodinium necroappetens | reverse complement strand
ATTGTATTATGTTATATTATGTTATACTATATGTACATATTTTGTTGTATTTATTTTGTAGATATGTATATTTTTTGTGATCAGTTTATATTATATTTTTTTGAGCAACAAAACCTTGTGTACATCAGACAGTTGCTATTAAACCAATCAGGGCCGGAAAACAACGCAAATCTGATCCTGTCTTAGGCAGTCTTATTGTTGAAATTCAGAATTTCAATGCAAGGCACAGGGTATGGCGGATTGACATCGTCGGTGCTGGAGTACGCCGACGGCCCTCCACCACCGAGTCCCCTGAACGACGCGTGTGCTGGACGGGGCCCCGGTGGCGGCGGCGGAATTCCAGCCTTCGACCGCAGTGCCTGGCTCTGGGCCTGCTGGGGCGACGGCTGACCCTTCAGCGGGTACTCCCTTTGCATCGGCGCCTGCTTGACCTCAGGCGTCGGTGTAGGCCGCGGCTGCTCCTCATCAGTCGGCGGTGCAGGCGGCGGCCGCTTGACCTCAGGCGCTTGCGGAAGAGCGTTCTCCTCAAAGCCTGGTGGCGGAGCTTTGTAATTTGGAGCTCGATACGGCTGACGCTGACGCCGCTGCTCCTCGAAATGTTGCTGACGCCGCTGCTCCTCCTCCAAGCGTCGCTGCTGCTCGGCCTCAAACTGCTGACGCCGCTGCGCCTCGGCCTCCTGCTCCCGTCGCTCCTCCTCCTGCTGGTCCTCGAGCTGACGCCGGCTTTCTTTCGCCTTCTCCTCCTCCTCAATCTGGTGCCGACGCTGGGCATCCTGCTGCCACTCCTCCTCCGCTGCCTGGGTCCTCTGCACCTCCTGGTCACGGCGCTCCTGACGCCGACTCTCCTCCTCCTGCAGCGCACGCTCGTCCTCCTGCCGACGCTGCTCTGCCTCTTGCCGCTGCAGACGGTATTGCTGCTCGTCAGCTCGACGCTGGTCTTCGGGTCGAAGTGTTGGCCCGGCCTTTGGGCGACTGCCGGCTTCTTCAGGGGTCAAGTCCGGCAGAGCCTCCTGCTCCTGAGGCTGACTCTGGCCCCGCTGCTGCTCTCCTTCCGCCTCCATTGGCGCGTCCTCCTGCCGACGCTGATCCCAGTCCCACTCCTGAACCTGTGCCTCCTCCTGGCGACTCTGATCCCAGTCCCACGCCTCAACCACCTCCTCCTGGCGAGTCTGATCCCAGTCCCGCTCCTCCTCCTGACTCTGCTGCCAGTCCCACCGCTGCCACCAGCTCTGACTCCAGGAGCTGTCCCAGTTCTGCTGCTCCTGCTGCCCATGGAGCCACGCTGCTGTGCCACGATAGCCAGACCATGGGTCCTCAACTTCCAATCCAATCGAATCTAAAACACCTACTGTACATGTTGCTTTTAGCCTGTCTGACAGACTGAGACTTGTTTAAAAACCACAGCCGCACACGTCACAATAAAATGAAACCTTAAATGGCGGCCAGGCACGTCGACACTGTCGTTGCCAGCATCAGCAGGGCCGACATCAGGTGCAGAGCCGTCAGCAGGGCCGACATCAGCTGCAGGGGCGTCGGCATCAGGCATGGGCGTGTCCTGGTAACTGGTACGAGTGACAAGACACAATGACGGCTGACAGGCAAAGCACCAGCCGTGAGCCGCCTCCTCCTCCTGCTGACCCCGTCTGCCAGCGACTTCCGAGTCCTGATTGTGACAGGCAAAAAGTTAAGTAAAAGGTAACCGACTCAGCTGGGAAAAATGGTACACTGCTGACAAACCAAAGGCCCAAGCCTGGGTCACCGGGGTTTGACCGCTGGCTGCGGGAGCTTCCGGAGCCTGACAGTGTGTAGAGGACATTGCATTGCAATACACTCAGTGCACTAGACTGGTCCACTGGTTGACACACAAATCCACTCCTGCGAAGCATTGTCTATCTAGCGAGTGACGTGGTAATCCCAAGAAAATTGAACACTATGTTGTTATTGGGGGGGGGGGGGGGGGGNNGGTCGACTGCCGACGACTGCCAGCGAACAGTGCCCAGCCTCGCCGCCGACTCCTGCAGTAGTGGGCTGACCCTCACCGACGCCGACAGGACCATCCACCTCCTGAGCCTGAGAGTGACAGGACAGGGTTAATTGTAGGGTAGTCAGAACGTGCTGTAAACAAATCAGATCATAGCCCCTCCGCTGCCTGCTGACCCCGGTCGTCCAAATCGTAGAAGTCAGGGTCGTAGACATAGGTCGGCAACTCATGTCTCTGGCGGTAGAGCTCCAGGAACTGAGTCGAACACATCAATCAAAGCTGCGCTCTGAAGAATAAATAGCGTTTTCTACTTGAGTCCAAATGGTTTGCAGCAGGAGCACTCGCTCCGCCATGCGGAAGTAAAACTTCCAGCGCTCGGCTTGAGCGTAGTGGCTGACGCAGGGACCTTCCCGTCGCTGCAACCCATACTGTGTTCGGTTGCTGCTGACGACTAACACGATGCAACCTAGACACTCCCGGTTGAAGTCGGCGGGAATCTGTAGGGGTCGGAGGCAAAGCGCAGCTCACCAGTCGACGTCAGGTAGTTGGCGAGGATCCTGGCCGTGACCTCGACAGGCGGGGATGCTTCACGCCATGTAACATGTGACATTGTTTCCTCATGGACTCCTCACTGCAGCAGCATAGTCACGACTGTAGTCGCAGCCAAGTCACCGTCGACATTGAATGCTGACTGCTGTCATCCTCCATGTAGTCCAGGATGGCTTCGCTGTCTGCTGCCCAATCCCGACTCAGACTGCAGTGGACGGGGTGTAGCGCCGAAACCCCTCCAGCCTGCAGCGTGTCTGCTTCTCAGTCAAGGCAAAGCCCTCTACAAATTCAGTTTGTGTTCGTGTATAATTAATATTGTGGTGAGGGACAGCCAGGAAGACCCAGAGCATCATCCCCATGGTGATCGACCGTTGCGCGCCGGACCTTTGTTGTTCAGTTGTTGGCGTCATCCCGAAAATATGACAATCAGGTCTGATGAGCTGGCCGAACCCATAATGTCAACATCGTGCTGAACACCGACGACCTTCCAAGTAAAACTGCAATCAAGGGACGGGCTGGTCATGATGATGAGCGACCCAGGCTGGTTCAGCATCAGCCGCATGACCCCGTGAAAATCTGGGTGAGCCATGACCTTACTAATTAAAACACTGATAACCATGCACGCAGATGTCGTGCCCATCCCAAAATTCGACATGTTCTGTTCAAGATTAGCTGCCCTGGTGGGCTCGTCCAACCCAGTCGGCATTTGCCACGCGTTCCGGGCTTGACCCTGCCACGTCGCCCTGCAAGGTTTAGGGTTTTTGGCCATTAATTCATATTGAATCTAGGATAAAAATTGAGAGTTTAGGGTGTAGGGTTTAGGGGCCTGTAGTCCAAGTAGCCCCGCCATCAGCCACTCCAAATTGAAGTGTCTGACGCTGATGTCTCGTCTATGCGACAGCCGGCTCCAGATATCGCCAGGATGCCGATGCGTATAGCCAGCGACCTCTACTGAACTTGACTTGGCCCCCCTGGCAAACACTTTAACAAAGGCTGTTTCTATCTAAATAACCACAAATTGACAATATTTCCAAGCACCCTAAGTCACGACCGCCGGCATATACTCGGTGTGGCTGGAGGACATCGTCATGATGGCGACCCTGGCTCCAGCAAAATCCTGGGAGACATGGACCGAACTACTTAATAGTTAACACCATAGTTCATAGTTATATCAATAGACGGAGAAAGCACGAATCTGTTATATCTTTAATTACAATTACAATACTAGAGAATGGAGAAAAGTCACCAAAACTTTATATTATTATTATTAGGATATAACAAACATTGTAGCGATCCCGGGTTCTTAGACTCTAATGTTTCAGAACCATGTCCTCCCAGGACTGCAGCAGGAGCCTGGCCTCGCGCATGTCGCTCAGGGTGGTCCGGACATTGAAGGGCCGCAGTCGACCCTGACTCTGACCCTCATTGGTGACGCCGGTCGCCGCCGCTTCCGACCCCGCTGGTGCTGCTGAAGTCATCCCTGGTCTTCCTGAGATTGACAACAGACAAACGACAAGTGTTAGTCCTAAACCCCTAGTATTGATACAAGCTTGACCATGCTGCTATTATTAAAATTATTATAGCCATTTTTATTGCAACAGGCTTGAAAGGCAAGGCATGGTTTTGTTACACTGGGCGAGATTCTGGGCGAGGGTAGAGATGATCGACTTGATGAACCAGCCGTTGGGTTTTTTTTTGGGATTGCGTTTTGACTCCCGGACGAGGTCGGCGACCGACGCAGGGTCCAACTCGTTCAGGAGGCAAAGAGCCTCGGTTATATTATATTCAAACCCCAAATCCTAAACCCCTAAACCCTAAACCCCTAAACCCTAAACCCTCACCACTAAATTCGGGTGGCATTCTGAAGTCTCTCTAGCTGAGAAGCCTGGACCGCACCCCGACGCAGGCTCTGACTTTCGACCTCCGTCTTGACCTCCTCGGGCAGGTAGTCGTAGGCGATGCTGGACGACCCCCGGTCGTTTGGGCGCACTGTCATGCGGCGACGCCGACACAGGGGACCTACTGTCGACAATGACCCGGCTGTGATGTGAAAAATGTTGCGAAACTTCAAAAGTCAGCGCTGCAGGAGATGACTCACAATAAACAAACATCATGCATGATTATGTCATTGACAGTCTGACATGCCATGTCCATGCTGACAACTGACAATGCTGACACCGTCTCATCTCTCCTTGAGCTGACAAAGACTACTGGCATCCAAGGTCGACAGCGGTGGCTGACAGCTGACACATGTTAACTGTTAAACACTGCAGAGACACTCACACTACACTGCAGCATGGCATGTTCAGTCAGTCAGACATGAGCGAGCAGAGAGGGGGAAGCACCTGTAAAGGAGATCGTCCTCGCCCAGGATAGTGTCTGCTGCTTCACGACCTCAGGATACGACTGTTTGATCAAGTAAGTCAGTGACAATCACAAGAATGCTGACAGGCTGACTGCAGAAGGACAGAACAACAAAGCAGCACTGCATATGTACTGACAGAATGGAGGATGAGTCGCTGACCACGTCCACGCCGACCATCCGACCTCACGTGCAAATCAATACGGAATCTCAGTTTTGCACTCAGTCTGTGCATTCAACAATTAGATGCAAACGGCCTTTTTTCCAATATCTCCAACTCCGACCGCCGACTGCCGCACAGCTACAGCTCGTCCTCGTCGATGTCATAGGGCCCCGACACAGCAGACACAGTTCGACTCTCATAGCCAAAATCCTTGTGAAGAACCCTGATACTCTCATAGGTCTGAGGATCGAGGTCATCGCACACGCCGTTGAATTGGCACAACCTCGACGTCCGAAGTCTGACAAAGAGAAGTGAGTAACCGACCCTCAGCTTCGACACAGGAGTGTCCCACGGCACAAAGTTGGCATTGGGTGGGACGTCTGTCGGGCGGATTTCCGGCACCGCCGGCAGTATGTCATACAGCATGTCAATGCCGTCGGTGTCCTTACATTACAGATTACAGCAGGCTAGCAAAAGACTCGGGACTTTCATTACCTTCTGCTATGCTTGCCAAGCGAACCAAATCTCTGCCAAGCTGCGCCACTGACGCTGTCGGGGCGAGGATCCTCAAATCCAACCTGGCTGCAGCACCAGGCATTAACTTAATCATTGTTCAGTTCCTATATATTATATTCATGAGCGTTGGCCTGATAGGCCGCCAACCGCTCGTCAAGGCCATACCAGTTAGCCATGTCGAAGTAGGAGGCGATGTGTTCGACCATCTTGGTTCAACAAGATTAAACCTCCGACCCCGGGCTCTGACCTCACTGTCGTTGATGTAATAAACCTAACAGCTGCTTTAGCGACGGGGGGCAATGTCGGGGTCCGCAAGCTCCACTTCAATGTTGCTGCCCGCCGGAGTGCGTATGTTCACGACGACCGGACGACGCTGCGACTGTGACTCGGCCGGCTGCGACTCGGCAGGCTGCGACATCAGGAAATTCGACGCTAGGCTGTGACTCGGCCGGCTGCGACTCAGCAGAAACTCGACACTAGCTACAGTAGTTTGAGCTGACGGCTGCATCAATTTTGTTTGCAAGCCGCTCAATCAAGGTGCCATGACGTGTCAAGCTCATCGGGTGGAAGCCCAAAAAACTCAGGCCTGGGCTGCTGGCAAAGTTCCGGAGGTGCTCGGCGATGACCCGGTGGCTGATGGTGGCTGGTTGGCTGACGCTGACGGCTGACGTGAAGAGTGAGTGAATTTCTGGTCGCCCTGCCCCCCCCCCCTCAGTACATTGACCTCGCATTCTTTGGGCTCCCAGCACAAAATCAATTCTCCACCTCTGGCACATTCCCCGCCCGTTAATCCACACTATATCTATATCAATTCAGCTCCAGATCAACTCACAATCAACTCCATCCAAGCCAATAAAAACAAGTGTCAAAAGAAGTTTTCGGACATATGCCATAGACCCCTTAACGCAACAGTCTGCCTAAAGCTACCAAAATTTCCGAAATTCTAGTACCGCGGGAGAGGCACGCAAAAGGCTTTCAAAAGGAAACGTGCCAAAGGACGAGGTTGCAGGGGCCAGGGGCGCGCAAAAAAACGGAGGAGACCAGCACGACACCGTTTTATTAGAGAAATATCCGATATTTTCGAAGAGAGCTGATTCCAAATAATATATCTAGATAATTTGCAAGTACTGATTTCGCGTGACCGACTATCATATGTCAATTCGATAACAGAGGACACCCGCAACTTCTTATGAAATGATTCATCTAATCAGAAAAGAGCTCTGTGAACAAAATATACCTGACTAGTTCCGTCCGAATGATATTTGATCAATAATTGGATCCCAGATCTTTTCTTCGGATTAGCCTTTCGTTTGGGTTTCGGCCTGCGTCCAATACTCTGAGGTACCTGAGGGATGTTATTGGCAGCCTCCGGGCCTGTCAAGGCTGCCTCGAGATCCGCTTCCATGTCCTTCCACTTCGAGTGCCAAGCGCTCCTCACTCTTGGGCTTGCCGACTTTGCATCAAGCTCTGGGAGCACTTGGTCCGTCTCAGCTTGGGGTGCTTCTTGCACGCCCTCGCTCTCTGCAGGTTCAACCTCATTGGGAGAAGCCCAGATGTCAACTAATGGGTAAGGGTCAGATGCTTCAGCTGCATCTTCCATTCGCATCTCATTGGAAGGATCCAGCTCCAGCAAGGCCGGAAGCTCGTCAGGATTCTCGTCGGGATGGTCGGGAGGCCTTGGGGCCGCCCGTCTGCGCCGTCGCCTCTCCTTCGGCCGAGCCCGTGCCTTGCCGACGACCCGGGCAATCCGTGCATTACTGGGTGGCGAAGTTGGTGTCCTGATTGTGGCATTCCAAGCATTCCAACTGCGGGCCTCTCGCAGACAATAGCAACACAGAGCCAAGCTGCAGCTGCAGGCTATGAAGCCCGTAGCAAGTGGCAGGACCAGCTCAGACAACCAGGCCGGAAATGAAGCCACCTCGGACTCGGAAGTGATCACGGGAATACTTGGAGCTTCTGTCCGGACAGCCTCATGAACGGGCGTCTCGAAAGGGTGCCCCACGACGCAAGGCGGGCCCGCCACAGAACAAAAAGGAGCCAGGCGGAGGATAGAGTCTACCGAACAGGCCTCATCTGTGGGCGTGTGCACTGCTTCATGGCAGATATTGCAATAGGATGCACAGCAAGCTTTGCTTGAGCTGTGAAAAAGTCCAAGCTGGCATGCAGGGTCGGGCAGATCGAAGTCTGTGCCAATGCAGGCCAACACACTGTGGTTCGTCGGACCGACGAAATGGCACATGCCAATCCGTATTGAACTTCTCGCTGTTGCATAGGAGCAGTTTTGTCCCTCCTCCAAGTCAGAACAGGCATCGACTATCATCCACTACCACCTTTTGGCCGGAGCCTGGCCGAGCCGAGGCCTTTCTTGCATCCCTCAGCGCGTGTCACATGGGCAAGGCTGCTCCTGGACACAGTACCACATCTACGAAACGCTTATCTTGATGTCCTATGCTCCTACTGATTACCCGAGCTTGTAAGGCTTGTGATAACTTCCAATGCTTGAAACATAAGCTGCGATCCGTGCTTATCGGCTTGCTGTCATCTTGCTCTTGCATGTGACCTGCTTCGTAAAGCTTCGGTTCGGAAATGGCAGCGGAGATAAGTTCATTCGCCCATACTCTTTGCCCCGAAGAGTCTGGGGATCACTGCAAGTCCCGGAGCCCTTTCTTTTTAAATTGCATCTCCCAGGGAGGTTCAGCAGCTCGTGGCCGGAGTTGGATTCACCATCAAGGCTGAGCCGGAGTTTTCATAATGGATGTCTGCGGAAGGGTTTCCACATCCACAGATGCCATCATCGCATCCGATTTCTGCCGCCACTCAGGATCGTTCTTGAAGCCTGAGCATGGAAAGCTAGCATGAAACCCCAAAGTGAAGCTATGCCCAATGACAGCCCAGGTCCACTAAGAATCGAAGCTGACGTGACAAAACAGATCAGGATTCAGCCTAGAGGCCGAAATCAGGGTGCCAGAAATTGGCCAGGAGTACAACCCGGTTGCCAGGATAAGGTTCGTCTCCCTTCGCCTCAGCAAACACGACCTCGTGCTCAAACGAGTCATCGAACACCAGGCAGCGTCCCTCTTCCCAGCCTCGCGGCTCTTCAGCTGCGACGCGGATGTGACAGCCCTGCTGGCAAGAGCGTGGGACTTTGATCGCAAGGTGGCAAGTCAGCCGCGCGTTGCTGGGGCCACAGTGTGGCCGCAGTCGGGTTCCAGGAGTCAGAACACTAAAAATCACGTCGCCTCCGCCACAGAAAGCCAAGCCAGTGGCATCCGCGCAGTGTGTCTGTAGAATTCGAGTTGTTTCGGGGAACTGTTCAGTGTACTCATGCTGCTTCGTGCAGTTGGTAAAGAGCGGTACCTCTTGCCACTTCCCGGATTTCTTGAGGCCGCCGTCATGCAAAGCGCCGGGGCGATTGCCAACGTCGCCGAGGCCCGGCGTCTTGTCCGAGTCGTCCCAGTCCTTGCGGTTCGCCAACTTCTCCATGTAAGCCTCGAACTCTGCCTTGATGATGGAATAGTTCTCCTCTAAGGCACGAGAGAGAGGGAAGTCCTTGCTGTCGTGGAAGGGTTTAGCCGGCAAGGAGGGCGCAAAATGTGGTGGTCTTTGCCACTTTGTATACCAAATCCCATGCTTCACAGCTGTAATTGCGAGGTCGTGCACATCGTTGTACCAATTCGCTGGCTCGTTGCGTTCGAGGCTGCCAATTAAATTGATATATGCTGGACGCTGTTTGGGATCCGTTTTCAGTGACTTGCGATAGTAGCTGACACCGGCTCTGGAGAAAAGGGAGCAGTACTGCTCTACGGGAACCATCTTCGCCTGGGCGGCGTCCAGGGCCGGCAGCTTCACCTGCAATGCGCCGCCGAACTTCACCTTGTCACAGAGCTTGTTCAAAAGCACACCCTGGTTGTAGTAGGCATCCGCGTCTGGAAAACGGAGGATGCAAATGATCGACCACATCCTGGCCTCGTCCTGGAATCAGCCTCTCAGCCCTCCTCGCCCCTCTCTGGTTACACACCTTGCTTTCGAAGATATATTATGGAAATCGAAGCACTAGCGGTGCAACGCTAAGCCTAAGGCCCTAAGCAATGTCCTCACGGCTCTCCATCTCAAGCTTCTTGGTGAGGGTGTAAGTCTTCGCTTTCCAGTCTGCGGGATCTAATCTGCAGGGAAACTTCCCAAGAACCTCGCAGGCCTGATCCAACAATGCCTGCTCATCCATGCCACCATACCTTAGGGGGCAGAGGCGACAGAGAAACCAAGTGATGTGTATTTTTTTTTACCGTGCCCCTGGTGCCGAAGTCTCCCGAAACGGAGGTGTGTCCTTTCGAACTAGATGCTTGTAGTACCCCCACATTTGATCCAAGTCTGGTGCAGGCGTGAAAGGGAGCCGCTTGTCCTGCAGCAGAGCCCGCCAAACGTTGTCATAGTCCTGCCGGGAAACGGCCTCTCTTGGCAGGCCCATGGGCAAGGTAAGGGCTTGTTTCGGGACCAATTTCTCGTCGTCCGAGTCCTCGATGTTGTCGAACTTGGAATAATCGACACCACTCTTTTGGGCCTTCCGTTCACCTCGCTTGTCCCTTTCGCTGGCAACATATCCAGACTGCTTCTTGATGGCGTCGCTAGTGCTTTCTGGCATCGGTTTCGCTTTGGCATCTCCTGCCTTTCTCTCTTTGACTTCTGGCTGTCTGGGCACGTAACTCGGGAATCTCTGAGTCAGCAGCTGGCAGAGGAGCTGCGACACCTCCTTGCTAAGGACCGTTTTCTTCTTGCTCTCCTCGAGTGATACTGGCTCTGCCAGAAGCAGCTGCTGCCATGACTGAGGGCGCGGAGTCAAATCGATCCAGGTGCCCTCCGGAAAAGAGTTCCACCAGTAGCGCTCGGCAACGAAAGCTGTCCCTTTTGGTTTGTCCAAACGCTCGAAGACTGCCCAGCCCTTCACTACTCCTAGTCCAGCATGTTTCGCCAAAGTCTCTGCATTACCAAAGCTGTGCAGAGGAACAAGGTGAAGATCCGACACCGGGGGGAGCTTCGACAGCTGCTCCGGCGTTGGTGGCCCTGCAACAGCAACTCGTTTGGCCGGGATTCGCCCCCGTTTCCCGATCATGGACTTCAGCGCGTCACTGCCCGTGTAGACTTGCGGCCAGTCCCTTGGGAAACCGAGGCCCTTCAAAGCATCTATGTCCAAATCTCCATCAGTCACGAAATCCTCCCTGCAGAGCCAGCAAGCCTCGGAAACTCCAACAATGGCAACACCGCCTGTAGCATCTGGAAGCGCCATGGCTCTCGCTCTACGAAGTGCCGAGGACAAGATGCATCTCAAAATTGTTCACGCACGCAGAGCAAAACGGCTTGCACGAGCACTTCCGGTCGTGAGCACTTTGAAGCAAAAAGCAGGCGCTCTCTCCCTGCGTTGATCTTGCTCATCTCCTTGCTTAAACCATCGCATGTTCAAGGACACCTCTCGCGACGGTTCGTGTCTGTCGGTCTGCTCTTGCCAGGACCCTCCTCCCTCCTCCTCTCCATCTTTTACTCATCCTGTCCTCTTCTCCAGTGGGCACAGGGAGGACGTGAGCCCCGGCCCGGCGCTCACTCCCACCCACAAATCTGCACATACTCCACCACCACCGCCTCTCTCTTTCGTTAAGGCTTTGGGCCGGGCATTGCTGCTACCTCTCTTTCGGAAGTGGGCAAAGGGGAAATCCCCCCTGCGACCTCCTTCTCTCCTTCTCTCTCCTTCTCCCCAAGACTTCCTCTGAGGCTCAGAGATCAGAGGGGCCGCCTGACCGGGCAGAGCCGGCGAGCAGCCTCGGACAAACTACAGAAACCTTCCGGCCTCTCTCCCGGACTCCCCAAAGGACCCACTCCTCCCACCGCCTCTCTCTCTCTCTCTCTCTCTCTCTCTCTCTCTCTCTCTGCAAGCTCCGGGGAGGCACTGGCAGCAACGGCTTTTTCCCTCGCACCCCGAAAGACCGGTCCATGAAGTGTCGACGCCATCTTATAGGCTTCACATGACCGGTCTCACTGGTATCTTGGATGGAGGGGCGCGCAGTAAAGAGTTCACAGGCAATCACAACCTCCATCGCAGCCGTTTAAGTCCTCCACCGAGACCACGTGAGCAAATGCAGCACCGAGGGTAGCGCTGGTATTGCCTTTCTTGGTGCCAACTTCAAACGCGTGGCATGCAGAGCTGCTAGGTAACTACTCTGTGCGGTGGTGCAACGTTGCTTATATCATCGAGAATTCATTTGATGGTTCAACGTCGATCTTTTGCGGCCCCCTAGGACAGGCACGGATCCGGGAGGTGCCCACGACGCAGAATGGAAACTCGCAGGCGCTGCGACCACAAGGGCCGACTCTATCAGCTCCAGTGTGGGACACATCTTGAGCCTACGGCAGCTAAAGGAACCTTCGTGGCAAGCGCAGGGAAGCTCGGACATTTCCCAATGGAGACTCTACCAGCAGGTACGCA
>CAJNJA010014786.1:0-32203 GCA_905231915.1 Symbiodinium necroappetens | reverse complement strand
CACCACCACCACCACCACCTCAACCACCATCAAGGTGCCACCACCACCACCACCATGACCACTCATCACTAGTTTCAGTCTTCCCGGACACTGACTTGGGGTCTCGAAGCTCACAGTTCCTCTTGCAGGCGCGGTTCCACTCTCCATCTCCTGGCTCGGGCCCGCTGTCGCTGTCGCTTGGCTTGGAAGGCTCTTGTCCAGCAAAGCTTTCACCTGCTCCTGAACTCCGACAGCGGAAGGGCTAAGCCTGACACTCGAGGCACGCGCTGCGCCTGTTGGCTGCTGAAGTTCCAGCACACCTTGATGAAAAAGGCAAATGCTGCAGGCACAATAGCTGGAAAGAAGCAAGACTCATGCTACAGCGATGGCAAGGCAACGAAGCACCGGCACGTCTACAAAGCGGCCAATTTGTGATTTATGAGGTCTTGCGTCTGGCGCCACTGGAACTTAGCCTCATCCTAAACGCCCTGAACGAGACGGAGAGACGATGGCACATCACAGAGGGATCAAGCGCAGGCCCCGCTCCCCTGGAATCTTTGTACAAGGCCATCGCCTCAGCTCAGAAAGTTCACCAGCTCAGAGATGGACAACGCCGCCATGTCTTGTCCAGACTTGCCGTCAAACCCCGATTCGCAACCCACAGAGCCCATAGTTCCGTCAACCGCATCAAGATGGTCGCTTCCGTCCTCACGCAAGGCAAGGATACGGTCGTTCTCCTTCTTGAGACCCGAGTTGTCCTCCCAATACCGCTTCTCTGCAAAGCTCTGAAGCTCCTGCAAGCTCTGAAAGCCTCCGGACTGCAACGCTCGCTGCAGCTCCTCGCTCCAGATCCCCACGAAACTCCCCAGGGCGGGCTCAAAGCATCCTGCGGTAAATACGCAGAAGACGGGCCAGAAGCGGGTTCCGAAGTAGCGGCGGTAGCTCGGACGGCGCATGAACTCCACAGCACCCCCCGACAAGCAGAACTGGTGGAAGACCACAAGCCGTCTTTGCGGCGACTGCTCCAGAACGGCATGATAAGCTTGGAACAGCATCTGAGAATACAAGCGCCAGCGGTGCTTCGGAGCTCCCCAGTCCCAGTCTGGATGAGGATCCACATCCCGGAAGCCCTCATGAGAAACCACGTCGTATAGCGAGGCCTCGCTATCAGGAACTGGGTACGGTAGGTGCATGTACCATTCGTGGTGCTTTGTATCCGGTCCCGCGGGGTGAGCGTGACCGTGGCTGATCAGAATCAGCAGCAGAGACTTCACTCCGCGCTTGGGCACAACAGGCACTGAGGCATCCCCAACATCGCCCCTCAAAACACGCAAGACGGTTGCCGGGTTGACGTCTGGGCCATCGTAGTCAGCACCACCATTGGACAAGAGTTGCCGGCAAGACTCTGTGGTTTCGATAAGCTGCTGTTGCAGCATGGGCAAAAGCGATGAACGTCCCGCAAGTTTTTCTGCTGTTTCTGTGTTGCGGCTGGCTTCTGCCAGCCACCGCAGCGTTTCTTGCAGCTGGGCAATTACCACTACACGATCTTTGCCAAAAAAAGGCAGCAATCTGGAATACACTTGCCCTACCCATTGAAGCGAGCAGTGTCCAGCAAGGTACGGACCAGGCCGCGTGCCTTCATAGTCAGGTCGCATCCTGCCTCCGTGCTCGCCGCCCACCAACATCAGCCAGGCATCGCCATCGGATGCTGCATGCAGTTGGGCAAGCTCCTCCAACTCATCCAGAGACAAAGGGGCAGCACTCGGAGAACTCGGGGAGATTGAGACCGGCAATGCTGGCTGCGACGGCGGGCTGGAGCTCTGCAGAGCACGCACTTCCAAGGTGTGTGTTCTGCAACACCGGGGCCAAGAGAGAGCCATCGCCGCATTGCCTGAATCTAGGCCGGCTAGGTGAGTTTTGCGGCTCTCCCAGCACTCCGAACGGAAGGCGGAATTGCTTGCCGCTCACTCCACCCTCTTCACACACATGTGCTTGGATGAACTCCGGCGGCGATAGAGAAGATCTGTGCCCCCAAGCTAATCAAGTGTCTCTCTGGCTATGGCGGCTATACCATGGACAAAACCCTCGTTTTGTAAGCCAAGTTCTAGCTGCGATGGGTGAAAGCATCTGCTGTTGCCAAGCACTTCCGAGCTGAACAAGAGTTGCAAGTTTGTTCCCCGTATATAGACAAGGCTCTGAAACTCCCACGACTGGCTGTCCTTTGCCGTTGCACCACTTTCTTCCCACGCCCACAAGTGGAGTGCCTGGATGCCGGCTAGCGGCCGGCCAGAGAACTGACCAAGTCAGATAGTTCAGCTTCAACTTGCGCCTGAAGGCCAGCTGCCAGCCCGGCTGACAGAGATGTCGCAACCCCTGAATTCACCCTGCCTCTGATGCACGGATCTCCGGCAAGCCTTTCATCAGCACTGCGAAAGCCTGCTGTGCAAAGAACATGGGCCACAAAGAGGAAGAGTACACTGAAAGACCTGCAATGCTGTCATGCCCTCACTCTGCAGGCCAACCTTCATTGTGTCCTTCACCTTAGCAAGAGTGCCCGATGAACCGACAAGTCTTGGATCATCTGACATGCATGTCGACGCAAAAATCGGGCCAGACACATCGCTCTGCTGGAACAAGCGCCGCTGGCGAACTCCATGCAACAAGCAAGCAAAGAAGGTCACCTCTGACCGCAACATGTACATGCATATTTCTGTGCAGGAAGTGCACCCGACTGCAAATCCAAGCGGCGATGTAAACACCAAGCAAGAAGCTCAGTTTGGCCCACATGAGCCTGCCCAGCCAGGTTGCTGGTTGGGAGCTTTTTCTTCAAACGAGAAAGGGCACATGAAGCAGCACATGCTTGCCGGCTCCAGCTACAGCTGCGGGACCTCTGCTGCGTCGCAAAGCCCCAGGCAACCAAGACACAGTTCCTGCACCCGCGTCTTGCCCTCAGAGGAGAAAGAAAAAACGCGCAGCCGCTCTCCTGTACGGGGTGCCGTACTCCTTCCGCCCCAATATCAACAAGTCTACGTCTACCTCGGGCAAAGTGCTGGCCCGTTCAGGTCCGCTCTCCAGTGAAGCATAGCACGAAAGGGAAAAGAAGCAGTTTGCAGCTGGCACGCACAACTTCAAAAATATCTGAGCTGCGACGTATGCCATGATCAGCCATCCAAACCCAATAGCTGCAGACCAAACGATCACCTGACTGAGGTGCCAAAGCAACAGCTGCTGTTCTACCGAGTCTGACAACAACTAACTAGCTGTGCTTGGAAGCACGCGCGCTGTTGCAGTTCGGAGCGAATCCCAAGAGAATGGGGCACCAAGCCAGCGCGACCAAGGAGCTGCTGCCAGGAAGTTGAAGTAGAGCAACAGGCCAGGACCCCCAACAGGTGTCACACAAAGGTTCGTGGTCAAGGGCCACAAGTCTCGTTGAGGGCCAGAGCGGTACTTCTGCATTGATCTGCTCTGAAGGCCGCATGCCAGACCCGAAGGGTTCACGCTGGCACGCAGGTTAAGATCCACCACATAAGCGACCAAAACACAGGCTAGGGCAGCAACTAGACACAAGCCAGTCCAGGCGGCCCACATGTAGCGAGCTCTGCACTGCCCGTCGGGGCTGAGGTCATACCAAGCTCCGCAGGTGATGCATCTGTCTGTGCCATCCAAGCTGGGCTGAAAGCAACCTTGCGGGCCGCACAGCAACTCTCAAGCACGGTGATTAGCCACGAACTGAGCTCGGGGCCGTCCACTTGTGCACCGCGGCAAATGCCGCGGCTGGCATCTTCCACCGGTGCGTCCGGATTGAAAGCAGCACAGCTTGAGGGGCGCACGCATGCAGCACTGCAGAAGCCCAGATCTGGTGCTAAAGAACTGTAAGGACACTCGGCGGGACATCGGGCATTCATATCAAAAGACTGGTTCAGCTCCATCACCCGGAGGCAGGGCAACGTTGACACCCGACCACGATCGTCCAAGGCCAGCGGTGGTTGGATCGCCTCAAGCCCGGAGCCCGGAAAACCTCAAGGGTTGCGGCGGCTTCTAAGAGCTGTGGGAGTTGAACGGTGCTGGCCTGCGGGGCTTCTGGCATCGAGCCCGGTGTGTGGTACGTCAGTGAAGTTTCTCACGGCCACCTCGAATACTGCGCGCATTGCGATGATACCTTTCCTGGCTGCCAAGAACAAGTCCCCGTGAGGCTGCAGCTTGCACCAGCAGCGGGCCTCGACAGGGACACATGAACATCATGAACGCTCTGGCCACGAGTAGGTGTTGGCACAGCTGCGGACCCGTCTGTCGGAGGCAGGACGCCACTGCCGACGCCGCCTGAAATCCAGGACACACGCCTGCCCCCGCCTAGCACACCGTCAAAGCGGTGCCAGCCACCGTCAGTGACGATAGCAGCCAGATCTTCATCAAGTCCGATCTCACTGCATGCCTCAAGCCGCGACAACTTCACAGCAGCACTTCGCGCGGCTGTCTTCCCTCACACGAATCGCACCTGCAACGCTCAAGGTCTCGAGTAGGTTCAGTGGTTGCTTCCACGGGACATCTTGCCTTGCATGTGCAGCTGGCACAAACTTGATCGTGGAACTCATTCCAATGTCATGTTGACTTCTGAAACCAGCCGTGGTGCAAGAATGCACCGCGGACTCCAGGGCTGGGTTTGAATTTGGATCTGTACAATTCTGTGAGCCCTGGAAGGTCCAGGCACGTGTCAGCTCAGGCTTCCCTACTAGTAGCATTGATTCCTCCAATGAACCGCATGGTGGTAAAGTGCATCTGCTCTTTTGTCTTCTCCGCTCGAATCCCCTGCTGCCTCAGCGTGAGACTTTAGAAGATAGTCATAGTCCTTGGCAGCCCCACGAACCAAGACGGACATGCCCACTAGAGCAGCCAACAGGGGCCATCCAGGTGCAACAAAGCGACAATCCAGACCTCAACTGAGCGTCCATGTGGGGGCGCCCCCCGGGTTCATGCAGAATGCTGGGCCCCACGCATCTCTCTTAATCAGCGTCGCGATGACGCAGCGCTGCCCATGTTCTTGATCAATAACCCATCCAGACTCGTCTGCCTTGCTCGATGTCGCACACATGGGGTCCGTTGCTTGCCTCCTCTTTTGACTTTTTGCTTCCAAACGGATTGTCTGGCGTCAGTCCGGATACCGAAGACTACGGGCCTTGATGCCCTTCCACAAAGGACCGTCCAGCACGGGCGTCTCACCTCTGATGCCGATTGTCAAGGATGTCTGCCTGGCGCAAGCTTGCGTGCACTTTCTCCATGTGTGGCTTCATGTTCACCCGGCTGCCTTGGGGAACAAGCTGGTTTGGTTTGCTGGTCCACGCATCACATCTAGAGTCTAGATTCCAGAGTGTGATAAACTTGTTTATCGTTTGCATCGGGGTCTTGCTTGACTAGCTAGCTCTCAAGCTAGGACCACCAGCAGGGAACAGTAGTCCGGTGCCACATGGCCGCGCGGCCTTCCCGGCCTCCCCACATGCCTGCGCCCCCGCGCACCGCCCATGCCAGCCCCGGCCTTCCTGGGCCCTCTGGCCAAAAAATCGCCGGCCTTTGCTTGTTGCCTCGCTCCGCAAAACCTTGAGCCTTGCAATCGAACACGCCCCCACCCATACATCTCGTCCTGTGCATGAGAGGCGAGAGAGAGAGAGAGAGAGCGCACCCCGTACACAAGCCTGATATTCACGACAACGTCGTCGACTGCGGCATCAGCAGGAATCGGCACGAAGACCTCGCGCACATCCGAGTGGCAAAAATCGTGACTCTCAAGGCTGTCAGTGGCTGTCAGCTCAGTGCCGCCGAGTATCCATGATTTCCGCTTCACTCTCATCTCCAGCACCACCGCACCACCACCAACGAGCACAGCTGCCTGTTCCCAGAGCCCTGTGGAGGGACCGAAGAGGCCGTCTCTGCCCAAGCCTCGGAGACTCTCCCACTCTGCACGATGCCTCTCACTGACCTCGTAGTGAGGCATCCGCTGTCCTGCAAACGCGCTTCGGGCATACCGGCCACGAAGACGGTTCGCTATGAATTCCTGCGACCCACGGCTACAAACGACTCAAGACTGGAAACTCTCACGGTTATGTTGCCTCTCTGAGCGCT
Organism: Symbiodinium necroappetens; assembly: GCA_905231915.1. Taxonomy (NCBI): domain Eukaryota; class Dinophyceae; order Suessiales; family Symbiodiniaceae; genus Symbiodinium; species Symbiodinium necroappetens. Next base: position 26,110 of record CAJNJA010014786.1, on the reverse strand, counting down.
ACCACGAGGGGCAGCAGGAGCATCAGCCCGAAGAAACCTTACGTGAAAAGCCGCCTTCGACCGCCAGGGCATGGCCGACATCTTACAGGAATTACACACAACAAATTAAACTTGCCATGCATTTGTGATGCTTGACTACCCAGGTAAGCAGCAAAGTCTTCAACACTTATGAAATGCTGCGAGCTGCTCGCGTGTACCGGCCGCACAGCCCCGGACGTGCGCATCGGCATGAGTAGCGCGGCTCGGGAAGGGAGTTCAAGTTGTGCGACCTTATGCGACATTCACATCTTGCTCATATTCGGAATCTTGATGTTCAAAGATCCCATGCTCTGGGCCACGGATTCGGCGGAGGAGGTGACAAGAAACCAAACGCTGCAGAAACAAAATCAGCAAGCCGTCCCCCCCCCCCCCAGAAGCCCGCTGGTTTCCTGCCACTCCATGCGACTTGGACACGCGTCTTGTGCAGCTAAAGATAGCTAAAGCATGTCGCAATTCATGGCCATCGGGCGACTCTCGTGACACCGGCCTGGTCTGGTCGCCCACTTCTTGCGCGCGACAGGGTATTGAAGGAGCACCGACTCAAACCTGTTGGCAGATCTGCTCCGAGTGTAGGAAGCATTCCTTGTCCAGACCGTCCAGGTCGTTCTGGGCTTCACTGGTTCGCCAGCACAAAAGATGCCGAGCTCTGCCCAAGTCCAATGCTGGCCGCCTAAGGCCTCCAGGGCCATGGCGGCCAGGATCGGGCCTCTCTTGTCCAAGTGCAGTCACAAGTACAGTTGCCTGCTCCGCGAAACCTCCGCTGCCTCGCAGGCACTGATGGCGACCTGAATCTGCGTGCATCTGTCATGTTACTTTTTGCAGTGCTGCATATCTGGAGGTAATGGCTAGTAACGTAACGTAAGACTCAAGACCTCCCTGGCCCTTCCAAGCCACTTGACAACATATGACGTCTGCTTGCCTGGGATGGGTGGCCGACGTCTGGCATGCACAACAAATAGCATACCGGGCACTGTCTTCAAGAAGGATCACCCTCTTGCATTCAGGGTACACACCGCGACAGGGCATCTCCTTCGGTAGACTTCAGGCAGCGAGTGTCAACATGTCAAAAGCCAGTTCCGTGCCTAGTCACCCGCAGGATCAAGGTCGGCAGCTGCCATCTACCTGCCTTTTCCATGGCACTCATGGCTGCACTGTGGCCTTAAAGAAGCACTGAGCAAAGGCCGTCACGGAAGCCACACCTGCAGCGGCTGCGGCCGAAGAGCTTAGAAGGTCCGGCTCGAAGGCTTGATGCCGAAGACCACAAAAGCTCAGAAGAGCCAACTGCCACTGCCCTGCTCCTTCCTCAACATGACGCGACGCCGCGACGCTACACAACGATCCGACGTGCCGACGGTGAGGATTCAAGAACTTGCTGCCCGAGCGACACAAGCACTGGTCGCTGCATTGGCGCATATCACATTGCCGCGCACACGACACTGGGCGCTGCCGGACAGGAGGTGGAGGGCCGTCTGCCAAGTTGAGACCTTCGAAACTTTTCGGGGACAACAATTCCGAACGCTTCACTGCCCAAGCCTTCTCGCAGGCGCTGATCGCACCGCTGAAGCTGAAAACGTCTGGGGACAGCCAGACCTCCAAGAGAGAGCTTTGGCAGATGGCGCCCCCCCTTCACACGACTCGTAAAGGTCCCACAGCACTTCAGAGCTTTGGCAGATAGAATCAGGGTCGAAGGCGCTCGAGCGATCGCACATTGTCTATCCAATACCCGCAGATCCCAGCCCTCCACTGTTGGTGTGCACCATATCATCGCGGCATCATCTATCGGAATCACCCGATCGGCACGTACACGACACGAAATCGCACACATCATCACGATGTGCAACCGGGGCATTTGGTCCGAAACAAGGACTTTGAGAGCCTGTGAACTCGAGAGCAACAGCAAGGAGTGTTCCCAAAAGCTGCTCCTTAGCTGCTCGCACAGCACCGTCAGCAGCCCACTCCCTCAACGGTCGCAGGCAACCAGCTGCTGCGTGGGTGCTTTTCGCAGGCACTGAGGGCAGCATTGCATGACACGGCTGTCAGCTCCATGTTCTCTCGCAGGCTCAGAGCAAGCAGCGCCAGAGCCCACTGTCGGGCCGTCTCACAAGTAGCCACCAAGGAATTAACACCTAAATTGTCTAATCATGTTGCCGTCCATTCCAACCATCGCTTGCTAAAGGACGCCGAGATGCTGATGGCAGTTTTCTGGAGGCTGCGCAGGGACAGCTCACCGAAGATCCATAGGGATTGACGCCACTTCTCCACATCTTGCAAGGCTGCGTTGAAGCCGACCACATCAATCCCTGGCACAAGAAGCATCCAGCAGCCGCGCTGCCACTGGTTGGCTTTCTGGCATGCCGCAATAACAGCATTCCAATTGAAACTGTTGAACTTCTGCTCTCGGACCACTTGCAAGGCTACGTCCCAACGGTGCGGTGCATAGGCACTCACCCCCGAGTTGACACAGACGTCGTTCAGCCGGACGGCACTGCGGCACAGACTTTGCAGCAAGTCCACAACCGTCCGCCATGGCAACTGATCCGAGATAAGGGCACTCAACGCCATGGATGTACCCAAGTGCACTGAGTGCTCTAGACCGGAAGCACCAGACACATGAAGCCCGTGAAGCCTCGCGGCGAACGAGCCAGCAAAGAGCCCCAATGCCAATCGCCACGAATAGGCGCTGCAAGCATCGATGGCCGAGCGACAGCCAATCTCCCCAAGTTTGAAACCTTCTTCAACTCCTCGTTGTCGCAAGGAAAGGATGTGGGACCATCGACCAACCTGCACGCCATAGCAGGCATTTAGGTTGAGACCTGGGTCCTGCTAAAAATTAGGGTCTGAAACCCAACGATCCTCGCTTACATCCCTGCCTACCTTCTGGCATGCACTCATGGAAGCTCGGCGGGTAACATCATCTGGCTTGGCAGAGTGGCTGCCAAGCCATGATGTAAAGTCCAAGGCCGCTTGCCACTGCAAGCCTCTGTCACAAGATGTAATCGCTGCATTCAAGGTGATTAGGTTGGGCTCAGCAGATCTCCTTTGTATGTCCAAGCATGCAAATGCTGCAGCCCACTCTGCGGCCTTGCCACAGGCACTGACGAGCGTGCCGTAGGTGACTGCGTTGGGTCGCGTCACTGAAGCGAACATCTCTTCGAGGATTGCCAATGCAACGATCCAGCAGCTAGCCTGCTCAGACGCACGCATGGCTGTGCTGAATCCGACGACGTCGACGTCAACGTTTTCTTCCTTGCACAAGTCCAGGGCCGCCAGGGCCGCCTGCCACATCGAGTTCTTGGCGTACACACCCAGCATGGCATTAAAGCTGACGCTGTCAACATCGCCCTGGGCCGATGCAAGGGCTCCGGCCAGCTCGAGGAAAATTAATGCCAAGGGCCATTGCGCAGACAACGCTGAGATCGCAGCAGAACAGTGGATCACATTGACTTCCGTCTGCAAGAGCAGCATATCTTCAAAGACCTCCTGAACCTTTCTCCAGCGCCCCAAGCGCAACTTCGAAAGGACCGTCGTCGCATGTCTGCTTCTCGAAAAGTCAGTCATGGTGTCGACCGGGTCGGTGGTTTCGAGCTTAGACGCCCCTCATGACGCCTTCAACCAGTGAGGCGTCGGGATGGCACCCCAAGAGGTCCCGACCTATCACAGACACAGGCCACAGGCACAGTTCCGAGCGATGGTGTAATGAAGCTGGGCGATTCACAGCATAGCGTCAGATGGGGCATCCTCAAAGCCTCAGTTGGCCGGGCCGTACCCCACTTTTGCCCATGGCGACGGAAAGAACGTGCCAACTGCTCCCTGACGCTTCGCCATAAGCTGCAGCGCTGAGCACTTTTCAACCCTATGCTAGGTTTGCATCACCATCATCTCAACAACAGCATACCATGGGCTACCTTGTGCGAAGCTCGGATCACAGCCATAGCTGCATGACATGAAGCAGTCTGGACATGCGACATCCCAACATGGACAGTTCGTAGTAGCACTTTAGCACTTGCTCACCTTACTTTTTGCCAAGTCTTCCCCTGCCCCGGTCCATTTGTCGAATTTTGGCTTTAGTCTTGAAGTCTTCTGCCAGTTCTTCCATAGAGTAGCGCATTCGCAGCTTAACACGCAGCTGTGCCACAACGATGTCCGGATCGGAAACATCTTTCAGGGCAACGACGCCACCCGCAACAGGATTTCGAGTTGCTTGCATTCCATACTGGAGAAGCCCAGACATTGGTAATTCACCACGCCCAAGCACGAGTTGCTGGCTTGTGCCTGGCAACGACCCATGGATCTCAACCCCAAGCTTTGCCGTGGAAAGGTGCTCCAGAACATCATCAGTGACGTTGAAGGGACCGAAGGTTACCAAAGAATCGTAAACAGGCTGCAAGCCTGCAGCCACTGCTGAGAAGCCAACATCGAAGCCCAGGAACTCAACGCTAACAAGGGTTCGGAGCTCTTCCGCCGCAGGCATCCCCGATGGTGGTGGCGGTGCCCCAGTGGCGGCAGTTTGCAGGGTTTCCTGCAACCGCTGAGCCGCCGAGACGTCCATGGCACCGATGCCCACAAAGACATCCAGAGCATTGTCACAGTCCTCCAAGTCTGATACATCCGAGAAGCCCGACACACTCAGAGCATCATCCGGCCTTTGGCCGGGAAGGGCAATGTCCTCAAAGCCGGCAATACGACGCTGCAGATCCCGAATGCTTTGCAAGTGTGCTGCTGCAATCCTTGCCAACTTCTCCTGATCCCGAAGCAGGGTCTTCGACTTGCTCCGGGCCTCCTCAAGCTCTTGTGCCTGAAGGTTTTTGAGGTTCTGCGAGATGGCAGCCTCCCGCTCGAGCTCCTCGCGCAGCAAAGATATGTGCCTCCGGAGATCCTCCTGCTCTCGGCCCAATCTCTCCACAACGGACTCCATGGACTCCGCTGCGATCAGATCACTCTTCGAGGGCACCGCGTCAGGAAAACGCTCGAGCCTCGCAAAAGCGGCACCTCCCCCGACCATTTGCGACAGCGCTGCCTCCAGAGCCTCCTGATTGCCGGGCGGCAGCCGCTCACGCATCAGCTGCATCTCACGCTCCACCCTCTGCATCTCTGCAGTCTGTGACTCGATCTCGACCTGTAGCTGCTCATTCCGCTGCTTCAAATCCAAACACTTTGACTGAAGCCGCTGCTTTGCTTGGATGCCAGCAACACGTCCCTGCTCAAGAGCCACGTTCTCATCTACCAGTGTCTGATGCTCTGCCACTCTCACTCGAAGCATCTCTTCCAGTGCAGAGATGCGCATGTTGGCCTCCCGTCTGTCATCGACCTTGGAAAGGAAAGAGTTGGCCTCCAGCCGCCTCAGCTGCGCCTCCAGCTGCCGGGACCTCTCCTCTGCACGGATGACCTCCTCTTGCAGCTTCCCCGTGTCAGAAGTCTCGAAGTTAGCCTTGGCCTGCTGGATCTGAAGCTTGAGTGCCGCTCTCTGCGACTCATAGTCTTGAATCTGGGCTCGATATCCGAGCGTCTCCTGCTCTTGCCTGTCTGTTTCGGCCTGCAGTTGCTGCTGCAGACTAGCGACCAGCTCCTCCTTCTTTTGGAGCTGTTCATTCCGAACTTTTTCTTCCAAGTCCGACCTGCCGCCACGACTTCGTGCAGCCAAGACTTCATTGATCCGCTGCTGGAGGACCTCTCCCTCCGCACGCAGGGTGTCGGGGCTCACAGCTGAAATGCCCCGATGCAGGGCCGGTGCTCCCTGCGGAGGGGCCGCTGGAGCTGGTGCTGAAGACGGCCGAGGCGGTCCCAGCAGCCCCGGCGGTCGTGGTGCTCCCGGCGCTCCCGGCGGTCCCGGTGGTCCGGGCGGAGCAGGTCCCGGTGGCGGAGGCTGCATAGCTGGCTTGAGCCCTTCCTGTCAGTCGACTACTTCATACGTCCCGCCATCGTGCATGACGTCTTGCACAAGCAGGTTTTTGGCAACACGCGGCTGGAATCTCACAAGTCTTTGTCAAAATCTAAGTCTAAGTCCTATGCAGAATAAGGCTCTCGGTCAGTTCTTAAAGCCACCTTGCTCCGTCTTCAACGGGGCGCCGGCGGCAGCTGCCTGGAGAATTGTTGTTGTTGCTGATTATTGGTGATCCTCGTGCTCGCAGCAAAACACGACAAGCAACACTGCTTTGCATGCCTGCCTGGCAATCTCATCAATCCTCAGGCTTAGCCTCTCCACCAATCGGTGCACTTGGGCTAGATCGAAGCTGCGCGCCATTCCCTTGATTCGCATTGTGCCAGCTTCAAACTCCTCCAAGGAAATCTCTCCTTCGCCTGGCCAGGAAAACTTCTCGCTGACAGAATGGCCCAGCGCTTGAGTCGGCCTGTGTCCAGCATCTGGAAGAGGCCCCACAAATCCGTGGTCTCAATTTCCAACTGGCTCAACCACAGCCTCGGGATGGAAAACTCTTGCCGGGGAAGTTTTCTCAGGAGCGATTCTCTCAACAACATCAGCGCCGAGGCAAGGACTGGAGCTTCGGAGCTTTCAGAAGCCTCTTGAACTCTTTCACGTCGATCTTGCCGTCGCCAGATATGTCGGCCTGCCTAAACAATGCCGAGACTTTGCGCTGGAAGGCCAGCTCAGCCTTCCTCTTTTCCCTGGCCATGACCTCTTCGTCTGCTGCAGCAACCTCGGATGACTCGGATTTGTGTAACCAACCTTCCGATCCTCTCAGGCTGAATGGCATCTGCGCTTGCTTGGCTGCTGATCTGCTGGCCTTCATGGTGCTTTGGACAAAGACTGCATTCACGACGTTGAGCCTCATACTCGGGGGAGCCAGAATCACATTCGCAAGTCTATCCGAATGCATCTGACTGCCCAGCCGAGGAACACAGCAAATCCAACAAAGCAACGGTAGATGATGAACACCAAGGCATACCACTCGCTCACGTGATCGATCAGGATCCGACACGGTGGTGCCCAGTTTGCAAAAAGTACCTATCATGCGCCGTCGACGTTGTAGCACCATCATGCGCGTGAAATGTTCGCGGATTTTCTCGCCATGCCCTGACTCTGTACCGATCATGCGCGGATGTTCTCGTCAGACCCGTCATACCCTTACTCTGGAGTGTGACGAAGGGAAACGTCCCAATCATATCCTTGTACCTATCATGCGCTGATAAGGTCAACGGCTCCACGCTGATTCTGGAGCGTAGCCGACAGGAAAAGACGACGGGGTCAAAGGCTCCACCGTGACTCTGGAGAGGAGATCTACGAGTTCAGACTCACGTCTAGTTTTGCCCCGAGGCCACGCACGAAAACAACCTCTTCGTCAAAGCGAGAGGAGCGACCACAAACGTCGAGGTTCTAGACTCTGGATTCTACTAGAAAGAGACCCACCCCGGAGAGGTGTTGCTCTTCTCACAGCCAGTCGAAACGAATCATTCTCACGAGCCACCCCACAAAAAAGCATGCGAACAAATCGACAGAAGAAGAACCACCCCCCTAAACCCTACACCCTAAACCCTAAATCCCAATAGGACCCCAGGCCGCGGCGCACCTCGAACATCGTCAGAAGGGTTGCCGAGAAGCTTCCGTAGTAGCGAAAAACAGCAAATCTCGCTTCCATCGGAGCATTCTGGTCGACCATGAACTCACTCACCTGACATGCAGTTCGCGTGACACTGGGAGCAACGTGTGTTGTCCAACCCATGGACACACGGCCAAGCCCGCGGCCATGTAGCTGATCGTCATTCCTGCACTAATCTGAATGATCATCAACAGGAACCTTCGCGACAGCTGATCTCAAGGCTGTATGATCCTTCCACCTACTCCGGAACTGTGCACAAAAACCGTCACACTAAGCCGTAGGCAAAGACCAGAACAGGATACGAACCTGAGCAAGGCAAAGCCTTTCTGGCTGGCACTGGTGAATTCACATCCAGCTTTCTGCTAAAGCTGCCCACACAAAGTAGTCTTGCAATGAACCAGTCAAAAAGCACATGTGCTCGCATGAATAAAATAAGTACTTCGGTTACGGTTTGCTTGCGTGCGAGTCGCGCTTGCAGATATGCACTTCCTTAGCATGTGGCAGCTTGGATGCTTTCGGCCGTCAACGCTGGTCGCTAGCAGTACTAGCATGATAGCAGGGTCCCTGCGCCTCCACAGAAGCAGCAGGCCACGACTACCAAGGCGACCAAGGTGCAGCAGCAGCTGCAATGATTCCAGCACTGCAGACATTCTCACCACTCGAATGGCTCGGAGCAACCTCGGAATTGCACAAGGATGCACAAGGTCTCGGCAATTTCTCCATTTCAACACCAAACGACGCCTTGAAGAGACTTTCTAGACGAGCTTCTTCCCAAGCCGCAACAGTCGAAGAAATGTAGGACTTATCGGAAGAAGCGCAGCTGCAAACAACTCCAGCCACGAGCTGCACACGACAAGGAAGTCAACCCAGTTAAGCGCGTACTTCCAGAAGGTCATTCGCAAGTAATACATGCGAGTCAGCATTTCGATCCTGGGTCAGACGTCGACCACGAACTCTCACACTGCACAAATCCAGCACTCGAGGGCTACGAATTATGAAGAATCGTTAGCCGTGCTTCGTAAACACAGATGCAAAACTCACGTCACCAACGAGGAAGATTTGGTCGGAATTCGGCCATGCCTGACATAACGTGATGTCGCCAAGGCTTTACTCTGCACAAAGAGCCTTTGAAGAATATGCGGCAAGTTGTTCCCGCCTCTTCCGCCGCGACATCGTATCGGGGGTATCCAATGCTGTGGCCAATTCTCAGGCCAAGGTATTGTAGCTGAGCAGCCATGAAACACACATTCACAAAAAGCAGCGCGGCAATCAACATCTCAAAAGTGCCTTGGTCAGGGAATAATTGCGGTCCGACAAAAAAGGACGGGACCAGGGGCAAAGCTCTCAAGCTTCGGCCGAGCAGCTGCTCAAGAAAAATGCCCGAACACGATCGATGCCAGTGTCAAAATGCGGATCACTGCTGGTATCAGATTCACTCTCCAGCTGCAACCCCGACAAATCAACCGACTGCGTCGACTGCATGGAACGCAGCGATGCAGATGCCTGGGCACCTGCCGGCGGAAACAGCTGTGCACCGGCTGTGCATTCACGTGTTTACTGTCATCTGACTTGTCCATCGACTCCTCTTAGTAGCCCTGCCTTGGCTTTCAACGCCCACAACGGCGCCCAGGCCGCTAGAGACAGTCGCCCGCAGCTCTTCATCGCGGATTCGGGAGTCACAGCGGCCAATGGCCTCCCGGAAGTGACAGATTGCACGTGATGCATCCGCCGCCCTCCTCTCGCCTGAACCGGTGGAGAGATCCTGAGCTTGCAAAGTGATCTGACGGCGACAACAACGAAATCGCTCTGACCACTTCTCCAACCAGTTTATGGACAGAGCTTCGAAGACGGAGCGGGAATTCGTGGCGGTTGTGTTTGGCCGGCTTCTAGTCGGAGCCGTGCCACCTGCAGTGAACCAAAACATGAGCCAAAAGGATCAAACGGCACGGGCAAGTAATTTCACAGACAATGACCGGACACCACGAGGAAGGGTGAAGGCTAGAACCTGCGAGAGGGGTGAGAGAGAAAATGAAAGACTGAAAGACTGAAAGCAAAAAGGAAAGAAAGAACGGAAGAGAGAGAGAGAGAGAGAGAGAGAGAGAGAGACAGAGCAAGAATCAAACACAACGAAAGAGAGAGGGAGAGGGGAAGAGGTCGGATCGGACAGCAGAGCGGCACAGAACAGAGAGGAGAAGAGAATATAGAGGGAGACAAACGCAAGGCGAGGATGAAGAGACTGGAGGAAAGGAGGAGGTAGAGAGAGAGGACCCATGCAAAGGAGTCAGAGCCTCTTCGAGGTGCACGGCTGCCAGCTCTTCCAGGAGTGCCGCAAAACGTGGAGACAAGCCACCCGGCGTCAAGGCTGTGTCATCCATCCTCACGCAAGCACGAAACTGCGGCGTCCAGGGGCAGAGAACTTTGGCGGTCCCTGCCACTCCTGCCATGCGCTGGTATGCTCGCGAAGCCCAGCAGCTGTACTCTCGAGCAAAACGCTGCGGTGGCACACAATGGCCACAACAACTTGCTAGGGCATCAAGGCGTTTCGCGGGGTCTGATGGACAGGTTGCAGACTCTCGCAGGTTCCTCTTTTCGCTCTCAGCCGACATCTTGGCCCTCACAAAGAGACCATTGCCGATGAAGGAATTCTTTCCTTTGCAAGAGTGGCTGCACATGGCTGCAACCGTACCCACATGATTTCACTCATCTCACGTCACGTCTTGCTTGCCAAGTGACAGCTCCTGCCCTGCCTTATCTGGTGCTGCGGCTACACCGTCTAACCGTCGAACCCTTTGCACCTCGAACGACCCTGATGGGTGTCTAAATGCCCTGGCAGCATGTAGTGAGCCAAGAAGCCCCTCTCCAGGGTCCGGTGGACTTGTTGGCTCGCTGTGGCAGGTCCACATGCCGCAAAGCGGCATCTGCTTCAGGAGTAGGCTCGCCTGCAAGGCACCCTTTTGCAAATAATGCTAAGTCAGAGCTAAATCTTCGCATCAAAACTTTTTCGCAAGCCATGCCCTTAAGCTCGGACCTCCTTCATGAACTGGTGCAGGGTGGCTCTCAGGTTGCAATCTCTGTGTGTAGCAGCTTGGATCTTTTTTACCCGCCTGCCCTGTTGGCGCAGCAACAGGAACAGAGTGGGCATGGTCCCGCATGTCCCGTGGATGAGGTTCCGGTCCCGACAAACCAGGAAGGCTCGAGGAAATCTTCTCGAGCTGGACACGGAGAGCCCTTGAAAATGCGATCTGTCGAGCTTTGCCTGAGCAAGCCAGAAGCTCCTGCCACTGGTCATCCAAGCCATCCGGCATTTCTGGAACTGACCCACTTGCGGTAAGGCCCTCCACCACCTGCTGAGATATTGCTGCAATGTCTGAGGGCAGGTACTGCAGGTCATTGCTGTAAGCATCGATGGCCTGCTGAAGAGCGAGGTTGTCCTAAGGTGAGCCACGGGATTGAGGGCCTTCCATGCGATTGTGCATGCGTGCAACAGTTATGTGCGTTCGAGCATGCCTGCAAGAGATGCTCCAGCTCTTCACGATTGATGGCTCCAGACAGCAGCGGAGCACGCCGTAGCAGAACGAAGGTCGCTGACGAGGTGATGTCGAAGCTTGCCAGAGTATCACCATCCTCGACCTGCTTATCGTTCAGGAGCAAGATCTGGTTGCCCACCGGCGTCCCTGAGCAGCTTGACTCCGAAAAGTCTAAGCCTCTAAGCTAAGCCCCGTCTGGCTCGGTCGTACCCCCCCGGGCTCGGCTATTGCTCGGGCGGAGAGCAGGAAAGAGAAAGGACGCCAGCAAGGCAATCAACTAAAGATACTTCATGCATGCGTACTCCAACATACAGACAGCAGCACAGACAAGTAAGTTTCCCCCTTCGGAGATCAGGAAGACAAACGTGCTCCTGCACTGCTTCGCGTGAGCGATTCTCGGTTGGATCGCAAAGTCAATGAAGTGCCCCCATGACTCTATCTCTCTTGCTTGCTTGCTTGCTTGTTTGGGGTATGGGTTCGCGTGGGAACCCCGGCCCGAGGGCCAACCCCCAAGGTGCGCGTCTGAGTCTTTCGGGGTATCTCTTGCTTGCTTGCTAGGGGTCTGGGGTCAGGGACCCCCGGCTCGAAGGCCAACCCCACAACGGCTCGCGTCTGGGTATCTCTCTCTCTCTCCTCCTCTCCCGCTTTCTGCCACCCCCACGCTCCAGGTCCGCCCATATGTTCTGGGGACGTGTCTCAGAAGCTAACACGGCAGACTCGCCAAGCCCACTATAGTCGGCTGACAAGGCAAACAGCCAGCTAGCTGGCTAGCTAGCTCGCTCGCTTGCTTGCGCTGGGTTACAGCCTGGTCTCCAAAACCCTCGCATCCGTGCTCAACAAAGAAATGCGAGGAGTGGACATTCGGCAGGTCAGAAGGTACTCTACTGTGCACGCGGCACGGGAAGCATGGCGTGAGGACTGCGGCGATGAATCCCCCGATCCTGAACATTAGCTCGCATCCCGAACTCATCCCAGACGCCCCTAAGGCAACATCCTCTCTCTCTGTTTGCTTGCTTTCTTGCTTGCAGGGGGTCTACCCGCCTGAAATCCCTGGGTCCGCGGGCCTACCCGCCTACCCCCACGGCACGCTTCCGTTCGGCGCTCCGGCCCCGAATCGGGAATTCACTGCAAACCTTGCCGTGCGGATAAGTGTGGCACGGCCAAGCAGAGGTCAACCCTTCAAGAGTGCCAACTGCCTGCCAACTAACTGACTAAGAAATACAGGGTCAAAATCTCTCAAGATCGAAGCGGCTGGCTGTCTGGTTTCAGGTTTTCAAAGCCTCGCAATATTCGAACACAACAAGCCAAAAAAAACAAGACAATGAGGGGCTGGATTGTCTAGCGGCGCAAGTTCAAGGGGGTGTCAAGACATCGGCCGTAGCTGCTAACTACTACCCGCCAGTTCACTATCGTCCATCGCAACATTTCATGGGTCTTCTAACGAGTAATCTGCCACATCAACAGCAGTTTTGCATCAGAAAGTGCAAGGCCTTCAAGACCTGCGATTTGGGTCTTCAACTGCAAAACCGGCTTCTGCGGGTTCACCGACAGCTCCGCAACCACTTCTCCAGAAGGAAGCGCGATGCTTACAGCAACTGCCTCCATTGCTCCCAGCGTGGTAGTTATTGAGTCCTGCTTCCTCAAAGAACTGCCGAGCCGCTAAAACGCTATGGAGTTGCGGATGTGTCTTTCACTTGAAGCAGCTACGCTGGCGACTGTGTTGTCTACAATAGGACATGGCTATCTCCGACCACAAGACTTGGGATCCAAGGAAGAGATGGTACGCGGTGCATCGCGATGTGAAGCAGGCAAACCTCCCATCGCAATGACAAACCCACACAACTTCGCCTCAATTGCTTTGCTGCGTGCATCTTTGGGTGAGACTGTGGTGAGACCGATGCAACGGCACTTGCAATGCTTATGTACACTGTGGGTCCTGGCCCTAGACTGTTGGACACGTGTCCTTTCGAACACCGGCGTCGTCCTCATGCGTGCAACTTCCGACCAAGCTGGCTGCCCAGGGACCGCTGAAGAATCAGAGATCTTGTCTTGTCGCGAAGGGTGCCGAGTCCCACCACGGCTTCATCGAATGCCTGTCACACGGACCTGACAGAGAATATGGAGGCACTTGGCACACTTCGGCATGGCCCTCAGCTCTGCCAGCCTGCGAACCCTTGAGGTCCAATGCCTTGGCCACCTTCTGCTCTGCCAGGTGTCCGAACTTCACCTCGGATCTTTTATGCGAGTCCCGAATCCCTTCACACGAGGTGACACTCCGAGACTGTTTTCGGGCCTTGTCCTCGATGGTGTCTGCCCTTCGCGGCTGAGGATCCCACTGGTGGTGAAAGGACGCTTTGCAAGGCTATGGAGGCCTGAGTCCAGCCATTCGCAGCTTCAGTGGGACGAGCTTCTCCTTCTCTCGTAATGCCTTCTCCTGGCCAACATGCTCTGCCACCCTGCGCATGCTGCCAACTATCCAGTATCAATTTCTCCTGCTCGCGTCGGATCTTCTCATCCAATTCCTGCTTACGTTTCGCCTGCTGTCACGGCATACAATGCCACTATCCACGACAACATTCAGAAACGGCCCTGGTGCCGTAAGCTTATCCCGGCCTCGCGAGCCTCTTCTCGCTTACGAGCTTCGTGCGCCCGTTTCAGGGACTCGTCTGCTTCCCGGTCAGCCTGGAACTTGCTCAGATTGAATTGGACTCGTGCAAGACGAGGGGTCACCCACGGCCCATGATCCAAGCAGCAGCGATCTCAGCATATGCAGCTTGCGCCAGGTTCCGGTATCTCGTAGCCTCGCATGACTGCCAATGGTCATCCAACATTCGACCGTCGAAGCCAATGCCCTGCCTCCGTTTTCAGGGCGGCCTCAATCCGCTCCGATAACTCCTGGCATCTTTGCACTCGTTCAACAAAGTCGCCTTCGTTCCTGAACTATGGTCCTTCGAGTGCCGCTGTGTCTGCATACCCTTCAGGCCCACCGCGCTGATCTGCTCTGACCAACGCATGAGGAAGTCGACGCTAAGATCCTCGCATAGTCCACAACAAGCAGCCACAACGCTTCAGTGGATGAAGTAGATGCTACATGCGAGGCAGCACCTCTTCCGCCAGTTTGTCGAGTTTGGCCTGGATCATCCAGACATGTACCAGCAGCAAGTGCCACGTGCTTGGGACTTGGAGTGGCCAACGAAGGAAACATGCTGTTCGCGGATGCAACGAGCACGCATTTGGGCAGGCAGGCAGACGGTCCTAACAGTTGCAGACTGCTAGCACAGAGGGCCGACGAGTGCAAGAATCGCGGTATCTGGGGCATCTGATCATGGTGTAAGATCATTGTCATGCCTTTCTGTGCCACTTCCTGTCGCAGGAACACATGGTATGAGTTCGACAAGTCACAAGCAGCTACGAGAACAAGCAGCCTGCTGCCTAAGGATACACGCTTATGCAGCCTCTACTAATTACGTACTAAGTCTACAAAACATATCTTCATATTCCTGCATCCTCAGCCGGCTTCCTCTCTCCTATGCTACGTGAGCACGTGCCTCTGCATCCTGGAGACGCGACGCCACGGCTCGCCGCACGCCCTGCAGAGGAGCACACATAAGCAACATGATGCAAATTCATGTCCCTCACGATGGCTTCCCGGCGCCGTCACAGACCACGAATTGTATGATTTTGCTAAGGACAAGAAAGCCCTGCAATGCAACAACAATAACAACGACAACGAACCACAACAACAAAGCCCAACATCAAGCACCGGCAAAAGCAGTGGCAGCCATACCGTGAAAATTTCGCGCAGGTTGTGGCGGAGGATCAAAACTGCTTAATTAAAGAAACATGTTGAATCCCTGCACGCTTCCGAGAGTGACCCGCTTTTCCATCCGGCTCACTCAAAGGTTGGATCACGAAGCTCTTTCAGCTTAGTCGCTGCAAAAATCAGCCTTCTCCCGGGTGGGCGGGAGGGCAGCAAAAGGCTGCGATGCAGGTTTAAACATGTTGAATCCCTGCACGCTTCCGAGAGTGACCCGCTTTTCCATCCGGCTCACTCAAGGGTTGGATCACGAAGTTCTTTCAGCTTAGTCGCTGCAAAAAGCAGCCTTCTCCAACCAGCGAAACCGGCCAACAGCGAAAATACAGCCGACAAGGCGTAGCAGCTAGTGCGCTGGAGAATAGCGGAGCAGAAGAGGTATCAGCGTCGTAGACGCAGAAATGTTCTTTCTGGCCTGAGCAGAGAGCTTCGGGAGCCCCGGCTCGGCCGACACCTCCTGGAGATAGTAGGCGAGGGTAGCCTGGTTCTGAAGACGCTAGTCCACTGAATATCCGCAACGGGTTTCTTCTTCCGGTAGGCAGCAACTGCCCCACCGCCACGTAAGCTCCCCGGTGTCAACTTGTAGCGGGGCGGAACCTCGAGAGCAGAAAGCAGGCTATCCCAACGCCGCCTGAAGACGCCTGGACTCCCAGGAAAAAGAGGCGTCGAGGGGCGCAACGGGCCCCAAACCTTGTCCACGAAGGAGGCGAAGAGGGGCTCGAGGTCGATCGCCACATGCTGGACCCGAGCTCCACGTCCACGGGTCTTCGGCTCTTTAAACAGGACGTAGTAGCGGCAGTCATGCTGCATGAGATCCTTACGGGTGAGAAGCTCGGAGCGTCTCGCCCTAAGAACCTCCCCGATCCCGCAGCAGCCCAGGAAGCACATCATAGCTGTACAGGCCCAGCTGCACCAGCCCCAGGTTATAATGGAGATTCTGCTTGCAATCACAATCGGCAGAATGCGTCACCACAGCTTGCGGCTGCTGGAAGAAATGTCTTTTGATATCACGAGCACGCCCCTTCGACCCAGAAAAAATTGAATTGATTGAATCAAAGAATAACGAAAAGGAAAGGATTTGAAAGGAAAGAAACGTGGATTGCACACTTCGCTTCACTGCCGGTCTCACCTCGGACAGTTTTCCACTACAGCCTCACTTCTCAGCAAATCCCTCTTCAGGCGGTCTCCTCACCAGAATCTCCCAATGACTTCAGTGTTTCGCCCACGAACTGCGACACTTACTACGTCAAAGGCTAGTGAGGATTTGGGCTACGGGAACGTGCTTGAAGCAAGTGGCCATACACCGGCACAAGCTCTTGACAGGAGCACAGAATTGGCAATCCAACTCAAAGTAATTACGAGAATGCAACAGATGTACTTACAGCGCACTGTACACGAGGTGCAATGCAGGGGTTTACTTCGACAGGCCCCCGATGCTTCTCACCCCGGCGCTTGCTAGCACCACGGATTGATTGATGAAAGGAGCTCGGCAAGGCTGCACTCAAGCAGAGCATGTGAAGATCATCATCGGCATACAATCTCCACTCAAGTTCTGCTGTCACATTGCGCCACATGCGATGTAGACCAAAGACACACTACCTTGCAGCACCATACGCCACCCGCAGCAGCGTTCTTGCCCAAGATGTGCACTTGACCAGTTGCCCCAGGACTATCGGCGCGGCGATGAACGGACTTCCCGCCCCCAGGACGAACCATGTGGATTGGACCAGCTGCGTGAGATGTGATATGGGCAACTGGGCTGACTCCACCATGCCCCTAGCACGATCCCACAACTGTCGTGAGAACGGCCGCCGCAGCCGCAGCAAAGCCAACTCCGCACAAACAGGATCTGGCGTCCATGCAACGAGCGCTCCCAACGCGAAGCCGATGCCCAAAGCAATCAACCATCTAAGGCAGAGGGCCATCAGTGCGCACATAATCGATACCGCTGAACAGCCATTGCTTTTGAGAATCGTTGCAGCCCGGTCCAAGCGTGCAATAGCATCCAAACCATCTCAGTTTTGGACAGCTGTGAGGACACCAACAGCGAGGTCCGTGGTGTCTTGCGGGATCTCATCGTCCAGCACATTGGCACCCATCTTGGTCCATGACTTTTTGTTGAAGTCGCGCCGAACGACCAACTGCTCAGCAAGGCTCTTGACCGTAAAGCATCCTTGGGCAGATTCCTCCTGATCCCTAGCTCCTTCAAAATTTCATGTAGGTCCTCTGCTTTGACAACCCGACCTTTTTTCAGAACTGGCGCAACGGAAGCGTCGTCATCATCTCCGTTGTGAGAGCGTGAGCGCTTGGGAAGCCTGCTAAGAGTGGCCGCTGCCCAAGGATCAATCTGGCCAAACTTATCGGCAACCTCCTTCAACACCTCACTCTTTGCCTCTTGCTGGCACGCTGGAACATCTCCTGCGTCTTAGCCTCCTCCTTGAGGGATTTGTCCTTCTCCATCCGTTCTTTTTCACCACGTTCAAGGCGAGCAAGGCTTTCTTCACAACGTTCAACGCGCTTCCAAAGAGGTTCGCGCTGAGGAGGAGCACTCCGACGTCCCCAGAGCCATCCGAACATGATTGACGTTTCAAGGATTCTATCCGCGGGGTGCTAGCTTGAACTCACAATGACATCAAATCGGTGAAAAATGCCGTAACGGCTGAACATAAAGGACCCATAGTCAAAGTTCCTACCCTCCACGGGCACGAACAAGATCACATCTGTAAAGCTTGACGCACAAACGAGTACCGTCGACAGGAGCTGGCCAACCTTCGGATACGTTTCTTGGGGTAGCCAACAAGCTCCATTTCATAGAAGGTTTTTTGCATATCATGGGCTTGGGAACAACCTCCTATGTGGGCAATACGATGAACGCGAGAAAGCAGCCACCATCTTGCTCTCTCCTTGGTCGCTCCATCCCACTGACGAAAGATGGGTAACGACGCATGCGCTAGAGCACCTTGCCCGGTCAGTGCTTCTCGATTTTTGCTTTGCAAACGAATGCAGACCCCACTACCGACAGTGACTTGCATGTCTAACCAATTGTGTGTAATGGAAATCAAGCGTCCACTCGCATCCTCATTTGTTCGTGTAGTGGGCACACGCTCCACAACTAATGGGTGCACATAAATGTAATGAGCCATATCTTCAAGGCATTCTTGGCAGTATCTGGAGCTGGCAAGGATTGCATCGTCAACGTACCTGCACCCCGTTGTGTAAGCATCAAAGTCTTCAGGCGATCCCCCGAAACCATGTGCATCACGCATGCTCTCATTTTCACGCCATGTCGCTTCACATCCGCCCAGTACCACCGCTGCGCAAATAGCGGAAGCGCCACCACCCAGTGGAACCCCACGTACTTGCTGAATGCACGCCGATCCCAAGCGGAAGATATTGCACCGCAAGTAATACTGCAAGAAACGACGGACATCAGCAAAATCCAAGAACGTTCCACGAGAGCTCCAGCTAGAGCCACCCACAAAAGCCTGATAGCGAGGGTTCTTGAGCACGGTGACGCCCTTTGAAACATGTCTAGATTGGCATGCTCTGCTGAATTACCACACCTGCGGCATTTTCCACAACCAGGCCTCAAACATCCTATACGTTGCCTCACCTGCGCGGGGGCATCCTTTAGAGTCCAAACCACCCAGGCATCCCTGCCACTGCATTTGAGAATGCATTGCACCGCGCGGCTCAGCACTCGAAGAGAGCGTCGTAACGGGTTTTGGCAGTTCGAAATAATTTCCCTCACGTGCGCATGCTTTTTTGCACAACAGCAGCCAGCTTGATTGAAGCATTTCCTTTTATATAATGTTAATGTACGCATATGGCAAGACTTCAGGTTTCCACACAGACCACCGCCTTCGCGCCCAGCTTGGACATGCAACCAAATGCTGAAAATACTGTTGCTCAAGGATTCGCTCCATCGGGATGCTGCAAACCTTGTAATGCAGGGGGTCACGGAGGAATGTTTCACATAATAAATTGTCGTACACATACCTTAGCATGCCAACAATAGCCGCAGGGCATTTATCTTGCTGGACAATCACCTCCACACTCCGCAATCTCCTTATGATCGAGCGTGTAGCTTTACCAACGTTTCGCCGGCGTGGCCTCGCCTGTACACGTAACCATCGATACATGCGGGTCACCATCGAGGGCTGGTCATCACCAATCAGTCCCAAGAGAAACAAAACCCAACAAATGTAGCCCCAAATCCAACCTTGGTTGCTTTGCGTGGTGTTTGGCTGATGGGTGTTGGGATGCAGACCATGAGCATGAATTGCACACGCTTCAACAGCCACTTCAGCTTCGATGTTCGACGCCGAAACCCAGGATGAGAGCTTTGCCGCCCACTGCTGTAAGAGATGTGCAGACGACTGAGGGGCGTGCATCTTCAGATTTTCATCCACAAACAACAGCTGTTGGGAACCACCCTGTGAATCCCCACGCCCATCGAAACTTCGTGCAACTTGGCGGTGATTGCAAAACCGTTGAACCAAGGCCTGTGGCTTGCCCCTTACAAGGCGCAAATTCCTGCTCCAAAACTTTGCTAGTGCAGCATGGAAGCCTGACGCAATACTGACACGATGCAACCACTCACGCATGACTTTCTGCACACGGCTCGCCTCTGCCGGAGTGGCGTCAGAGATGCTTAACCACACAGGTCGTAAAGGATACAAACCAATGTTACTCAACACAGCCGCTAAACGTCTGCATGCGAAACTACGTCGGGTTTCGTTTTGAAACCGATCTGCGTACGTCCTCATCGTAACCAGCTCTGTAGGGGTGAATGCCCGCCAGGGTATTTCCGTACCACGAGTGGCCAGTTTACACACCCACAAATGCAACGTGCCTATACCAATTTCAGGGCTGTGTGGAATCCCGAGCTTGACCATGGAAGACCAAGGCAATCTGGTCCATAGGAGGGATGAATCATCTTCAGCCAACGCAGTATCCACCACTTCTTCTCTCCAACTGCGCAACATTATGTTCGAGACGTTCAACAAGCAACACTGCAATTTTGTTAGCGGGGTTCTTTGCCAGCTACACAACTTGGGCTCCTTCCAACTGTCTGAGGGCGAGGGTCTCCTACGCAATTGGCCTTGACGCCATCCTTGCACGGGCAATGTGAACGACTTGATGATAAACTGCTCTCTCATCCACGCCGACATTTTCGTGCCACTGAAAACCGGCAACATATGGTTGGCATACATAGGGGCTCTGTCGCCACATGCTTTGTATCTCTTCTCAATACCATGTACAGGCCTAACTTCGCGAACTTTGTGATCGAACCATCGTTGGAAGAGACCACAACGATGTTGTGCTTTTTGTCGAACTGAGCCACAATACCCGACATAATATGACCTATGTTTTGCGGACACCCCTGCAAGATAAACGAAACCAAACTCCTCATTCTCATCAAACTCAACCCTGTTGGAATGTTGTAACACTTGGCGTAACCACTCAGTGCCAGCTTCGCCCCAATGATCACCACCCAACAAGAACGCTTCTTGTAGACGCGGCTCCCAAAATCTGCTGACCAGACCAAGGTGCCTGTGGGATTCTTTTGCAGACAGAGGTAAACCGCCTCGGTGAGTTAACGATGCAAGCGCGACAGCAAAATCCAAGAAAGCGATAACAGCGATGATTTGCCGATGACAGCGACCTCAACGATGAGAGTCTGGAAAAAGCCAACTCAACAAAGCGTCAATATCCATTCCAGATCCACCAAACTCTGTTTCCAAATCACTGGGATGGCGTACATGCATGCATCTGCAAGGCTGTCTAACGTGTCATGGCAAGCAGGCCCGGTATCCAATAGCAAGATGTGCAACACAGAAAGCAGCTGTTTCGGTGTCCAGTCCTGCACACTCGTCAGTTTCTGTTTCTCAGGGTGCTTTTCGAGTTCAAAATATGCCGAAACAACTCTGATGCGGTCCTTCAAGGCAGATCGCTCCATGAATACGCTGAGAGATGAAATACACACGCACTGAAGCGCTGTCAATGTCGCGATAGCGACGAATGATTATGGATATAGTGGATAGTAACGAAGCTTACTACGCTAAGGCGCAGATCGTGAGCACCAGGATATAATGGAGATTCTGCTTGCAATCACAATCAGCAGAATGCGTCACCACAGCTTGCGGCTGCTGGAAGAAATGTCTTTTGATATCACGAGCACGCCCCTTCGACCCCAGAAAAAATTGAATTGATTGAATCAAAGAATAACGAAAAGGAAAGGATTTGAAAGGAAAGAAACGTGGATTGCACACTTCGCTTCACTGCCGGTCTCACCTCGGACTGTTTTCCACTACAGCCTCACTTCTCAGCAAATCCCTCTTCAGGCAGTCTCCTCACCAGAATTTCCCAATGACTTCAGTGTTTCGCCCACGAACTGCGACACTTACTATGTCAAAGGCTAGTGAGGATTTGGGCTACGGGAACGTGCTTGAAGCAAGTGGCCATACACCGGCACAAGCTCTTGAAGGAGCACAGAATTGGCAATCCAACTCAAAGCAATTACGAGAATGCAACAGATGTACTTACAGCGCACTGTACACGAGGTGCAATGCAGGGGTTTACTTCGATAGGCCCCCGATGCTTCTCCAGCCCAAGGAAACAGCGAGCCCAACCATGGCCCAAAGAATCGGCTCCGGCATAGGGGTCCGGTGGACTGTAGGCTCAACCTTCTCCCACTTGCTCAGCAGATTCCACGCTGGCTTAAAACAAGCTCGAGCTCTTGGCCCCACGTGCTGGCAGTCAGCAAGCAACTGTCTGAACTCCTGAAGTGACCGCCCCGAGTCATAGAGGTGCTGCCCATACAGCAGCATGATCTCGACGAGGAGGTCAGGCTGCCGTTCAAGAGTTGCCCAGAAGTCACCGCCACCCTCTCCCGGAAATCAGACCAAATCCCAGCCCTCAGCTGGACCGTCCCTTGGGTGACGGTAGCAACCTCCCGCAGCTGAAGTTCTGGCCTATTTGGGTGAGCGGCCTCGCCAACCCTTCCTTTAGTGCACTTCAAGGTCAAGGGGACGAAAGTCTCCCAGCCATCCAGCGTCCTGGGCCGAGGAGAAGAGAGAGCTTCCGAGGGTAAGGCTCGGCCAGCTTGGTCCACGAGACCCCAGATTCCCTGTCCCGGCCTCGCAAGACTGCGACAGGATCAGCGAGACAAGATCCTGGCTGGGAATAAGATGCGGGAGTTTACCCTGGAACTTATCCGGGCCGCTTCGGAGAGCCGCTCCATCTTCTGGGTTGAGAACCCGCAAGGAAGCTGGTTCTGGAAACAACCGGCTTGCCGTGACCTCGCTGAAGAGGTCCGTTGGGATGACTTCCTCTGCGACTTCTGCGACTTCGGAACAAGGTGGCGCAAGGCAACTCGCTTCCGCACGAATGGTCAGCTTGGAGACGCCAGAGCGAGATGCCCGGGAGGACACTCTCATCGAGCAAAGGTGCTCGGGTCCTCCAGGCCGGCGTGATTGCTGAAGAAAAGGAGCTGCAAACTGGCCCTGCGCTGACCCCCGGCTGATACCAGCCCCAGCAAGAGAGCCTGCAGGTCAGGTCGTAGCAGGTCTTCATCCTCAGCATGGCAGACATCGAAGCACAGGACCCAACATGGCGCGGCAGCAGCTAAGGCTTTAGCGAAACCCCTGGACCCCGAAAACAAATCCAACCACCCCCAAACCGAAGAGAGCGCAGAGTTGAGGTCGGGAAAATATGGAGGAGAATTCCATGGGTGGAAGAGCTGGGAAGCACGGCCAGCGGCAGGGAGAGGTAAAGTCCAAGGCGAGCACGAGGGCTCGGGTTCGACGGAGGCGAAAGTCGACGAGAAGCTGGCGGGCTCGATGCGCAAAGGGAAGTGCCTTAGGCTCCCGTCGGCCTGCTCTCTCGGAGCTCTCACGGGTTCGAGAATTTCTTCATAGGTCTCAGCATCAACTGGGCAAAAAACAAAGCCTAAGGAGAGAGCAGAAGCCCTCTACTCCTCTGACAGGCTCTCACATCCCCTCACAGTGTAACCGATCAAGACGACCCTCGTCCCAGACCAGCTCTGCGTCGCGTGGAGGCGGTGAGGGTCAAAGGCGACCGCTCTTTCACTGACAGGCAGGACTTCACCCCAAAGTGTCTTATCCTTCTGCCGGAGGGCTTCCGAGCCCCCTACAGTTTGCACCCAGATTCCCCCTCCCCGGAATCGGGAGAGAGGCAGCACAACATTCGGCTCCGTGGAGAGGTTGTTCTTGTCAACGTGAGGAAGGCTCCTCACGTTCTGGTTCACGCTGAGCGAGCTGAAGACGAAGCCCGGCTTGGCCTCTCGCAAGACCCTCGTGAACAGCCGAACAGCAGCCGGAAAGGCCTCACAGTTGCGCCAGAGACCTGAGATCCCGCCATGAACGAAAACTCCAGCTGAGAAGGAACCTTGAGCACGGCTCCAACCTGAAGACCTCGCGGAGACCTCCTTGGGCCCGAAGCCTCATCTCCGCGAATGGGGAGTCCGGCCACAGCTCCGCCTCCTCTGGAAGACCAGCCAATTGTTGCGGATGAAGGCCGAGGCTGAGAAGAAACTATCAAGCTCAGCAAAGTCCCCTTCCCAGGCTTTCGTCAGCCACCCAGCCGGCTGCTTGGAGGGCGCACGCAAAGGAGCCTCTCGAGTGGGATCGTCTCGACTGGATTTTGCCGAACGCGGGACGGATCCTGCTTGCCAGATAGCTCGCAAGGGAACGACGGAGCTCCCGGTTCAGTGAAGGGGAAGAAGATCTCCCCTTGACGAAACATGCCCAACTAACCTGAGAATCTTGCAGGTGGACGTATCTGTGTCCCGGGAACCGGAGAGCCACATGGTCTTCCCCGCGGACTGCGGCCCGCACCTCGTCGATGTTAAAAAGCCGCCTGGCTTTATCCCGCTTCGTGCCTCCGACCTGAGTGAACTGCAAAGCGGTACAGAGTTCCTCCCACACCGGGTGAGACGAGTAGCACTCATCGGGCATGTCCTTGCCTTCTTCGAGCTCACCACGCTCTCGGAGTTTTGCTTGGGAGGGAGACAGAAGCCTAGCCCAAAGGCCCCGCTGGAGGCTGTGCCGAGTGAGCTCGAGAAACAAAGGCGAAGGCAGAAAGGTCGCTGCGCCCACCTCGGCCGTCGAAGAGGCATCAGTAGTCAGAAGAATCGGAGCGGCAGGGGCCCGCAGGTCGACATCAACTTGGCACAGCAGAGCGACGCTGACGAGGAGCTCATTGCAGAGGTCGCCCTTAACTTGAACAAAGCTCCGGCGGTCCCGGTGGCGCTGGGCCTGGTAGATCGCATCAAGAATGAAGAGCAGCCGTCTTCGGAGCTGCAACCCGGAAACCAGGCCCCCTGAGATGACCTCCACCCCACCCTGAGGTTGTCAAGAATCCTGCTCTGACCTTGCCAGGACCCCACAGCAAAGAAACTTGAAAAGGCGCCCAGAGAGGGCAGCCAAGCTTGAGGGTTGCAGTCTCGGCCCTGGCTCACTTGGTCGTCTCTTTGTCCTTGCCTTTCCCGTAGGCCCGCCCTCCTCCCTTAAAAGGCTTCCTGGGCGGTTTCTCCGGATCTCCTCGGCCGCCTCCTCCATCTCTAGGGGGTGCGGTCGGAGCTCCCGAACTTGCACCACTGAGGTTCTTCTTGGCAGAACGAAAGGCATCCCGCTCGCGAATCCTCGCCATAAACAAGGAGATCCACCTGGGATCTATTATCCGCGTCTGCTTCGCCTCTCTAGAGCATCTAGGACCCGAGGCCGCTGGAAGCTTCCGAAAGGGGGAGGATTGTCCATCGAAAACTCGGCTGCCAGCAACCAATTCTCGGAGTCTATGGACTCTGCTCGAGTGCCGCCATGGCTAGCAGCGCCGTCGCCTTCGCTTGCTCTGTGTTGCCTGCATTGATCATATCGACGCTGGAGAAGGGGTAGCTTGGCCTTCCCTTCACCTTTGCTCCTGGAGCTTTGCACCTTTACTAGCAAGCTGTGACATGCGGACCAATCGGTCCTCGGGAACGCTAGCAGTCCTCGCGGCTTCCACGACCGCCGGGTCGAGTCTGGCTGAGAGAGGCGCCCGCCCAGCTTGGGCCCAAGTCCCCGACACCGCTGTGACGGGGGCTCCATCCAGCAAGGCCTGCATACTCTGCTGCACCTTGAGCATACCTGCCTCTAGGCGAGTGAGCCGGTCCTCCCAAGACTCTTCCGCCTCCAAAGGCCGCTCGCGAGCGCCCTCCTCCGCCGGGGTGTGGAAGGCAGAGTGCTCCGCAGCCATCGCGGAGAGGGAGGGATAGGGGTCCAAGCGCTCCTGCGATCGAGAGCCATAACCCAAGAAAGGCACATCGGGCTCCAGGCCCCATCGACCGCGAAGTCCACGGTCTCTTCCAAGTGGCTGTACGGGTAAGAGCGGTCCTCGGCAGATAGCGGCGCCCAGCAGTCCGATGCCAGGCGGTCTGAGGCACTCCAACCAAGACAGCCCCTTCGATCTCGGCGATCACGACAATAGAACATGAAACCGCTGGCCCTTCAGAGCTCTGCACACGTAGCTCACCAATCTGAGGTCGGAATCCGTCTAAAGCGTGCTCCCGCAGATGGTTGAGGGCGGGAGTAGCTTCCCGGACAAGCTCTTCAGATCCAGGTCAGCTGGACAACCAAACCACCTGAAGGCCAGCTCAGCTCGGCAGCCCGAAGAGCTTCGGCAACTTCTGCTTGGGTAGGGAGGCCAACAAAAATCGATCGGCCCTTGTCAGGCCCTCGGACGGAAAGGGCTTTGCAAGGCCCAAAAAACGAAAAAATGCACGGCTCGGCACACCGGCGCGCCTGGTAGTCGCTTAGGACCACGTAATACCGGGAGCTCAAGTTCAAGGCGCTCCGGCCTGAGCTGCGAAGGTGGTCCAGGGCCCGACTCAGAAAGTGGCCCACCTCCCGAGCAACACTAGTCCGGAACTGAGAAGTGCGAGGCTAGGTTGGAGCGAGAACTGCCGTCAGGGAAAGTGTCCTCGGCGAGATCTAAGGTCAGGGAGAGATCCACTCCACCTGATCCTGGCCGACCAGACGGAGCGTGGGCAAGGCAAGCAGCGAAGGGAGCCTGGGAGAGCTGTGAACCAGGCTCAGCAGGAAAGACCCCGGAACAAAACCCTCCACCTGATCCGGGAGAGGATGCTAATGGAGCGGCTGAACTGGAGGATCTCTGCG